>VMDO01031975.1:0-19496 GCA_007922755.1 Pedetes capensis
CACAGAATTAGGGAGTGTTTCAATCTGCTGTACATAGGGTTACTATGAATTGGACTCGACAACACCTAATGACAACAACAATTTTACAAGAAATTTGCTTTTTTGTCAAAATATTTCCATAAAAAATTTAAAATTGTTGCCTATTTAGCTCAGGTGATTAAAGGTAAAGAGACAAATGTCATGGATGTATGGTTATCTGTATCTGTCAGCATTTCTTAGCTGCTAAAGCCAGTTTAGACATTTTTTTCATGTACTTAGTGGGTAGTCTCAAAAGAACCACAACATTGAGTGTAGTTAGTAACCACTTGATGGAAGGAAGAACCAAATAGGTAAACATAAGAAATGCTATACTTAACCTGTATTTGGGGAGACTACAAAGTGTGATGTACCAAATTCCCAATAACCTTAGAATCTTAACACTCATCTTGAGAGGTACTAGTATTTCCATTTTATAAATTAAAAAACCCACATTTTTCTGGGACTGGAGGTGTAGCTCAATGGGAGAGCACATGCCTGGCAAGGGAGATGTCCTGGGTTCCTGCAGAACACAGAAATTAGTGAGAAAACATGCGCGCATACACACACACACACACACACACACACACACACACACACAAAGAAAAACAAAATTAAAGGAAAAAGAAAACTTAGTTTCCATGAATTCAAATATTAAACTATCTAAAGTCATACAGCTGGTAAGGGACAGCAACCAAACTTGGAAATATGTTGGTTTGGATTCAAGTCCATGCGTTTAATAATTATGAAGTTGTTCTTAACATGTCCAGATAAAATAAAAGGATGTAACTTAAAAAATTAAAATACAGAAGTCTTTTACTGTGTAATACTACTAATGTTCAATATTACTCTTTATTTCTTCACACTTGAAGATCAAAGTCATGTTCTTCTTGAGGATAGCACTTTTTCCAACTTGAGGATTTCTTGAATTAAATAAATCTCACATCCCAACCCCTGCCATTTCAAAAATAAAATAAAAAAACAGACAGAGATTCCTTTCTCATTACAGAGATGTGACTTCCACTGAAGTAAAAATGATGAAATGGGAAGGTGATGAGACACAGGAAAGTAAAGAAAATTTTGGATTGAATGATATTCTATTAGTGGAATTTGAAAAGTTTCTCTTTTATACATGAGTCAAATTTCTTTATTGACTCTGAAGTGTAAAACTGGACAGAAAATATCAATACAAAAAGATCCAAGAAATTCAGGTTTTCTATTTCTGCAATTTTTTTTTTGTGGTATTGGGGGTTGAACCCAGAACCTCGCATTTGCTTTGCAAGTGGTGGACCACTGAGCTGCACGCCTAGCCCCTTTTTATTTATTTATTTATTTTTATTTTTTATTTTTTAATTTTTTTACTTTTTGAGACAGGTTATCTGGTCTGGAACTTGTGATCCTCCTACCTCTGCCTCCCAAACTGCTGGGATTACAGGCATGTGCAACCACACCTGGTGTGCAGTTTTTTTTTTTTTATTGTTAAGACTATGGGCTATAATGTCCATGATTAGAAATATAAAAAATTCAAGTATTCATTAGGCAACCATTTTTTTTCCTTTTGAATCTTTCTAATCCCTACTTAACCATTCTTTGCATTTAACTTACATAAAATATGTTGGCATGACATTTTAAATACAATTTCTTACATGCATCGATGCTTAATAAGTAATTCTTACTGTTAAGAAAGAGTCTTTTCTATTGTAGAAGAGCCTGCAGTATAGGATGTGGCCCCTAAATTCTGCCACTGAGTTTACATGAGTCTGAAAATTACCAGTATTTAAAGATGGGAATGGTAATTAAAACACAAAAGCACCCTTTACTAACCATTAATACAGCTGACAAATGAATAAAATTCAGTGCTTGTGAAAGTGAATAATAGGTAGATATTCTCATGCACTGTTGGTTGTAATATAATTTAGTTGTTTTTCTGGGAATTAATTTGAAACCATACAAGAAATATTTTAAAATATTTATTCTCTTTGACCTACTATGTCATTGCTGGAAGCTCTACTTTGGAGATAACATGAAATGTAGGCAAAATGCTCAATGCAGAATTACTTAGAATTCTGAAAAATTGAAGATACCGTAAATATCCATCATTAGGAAGCCATTTATGTAAATTATGGGCCATAGTTTTGTGGTTGTTAGGCTCCATCAAGTCTGGTCTGACTCATAGCAACCCTCATAGGGTTTTCAATGACTAATTGTTTTGGAATTGCTTTGGGAGGGGATTGCCACATCCTTCTCCCATTTTTTATGCAGTGCTAGGGACTGAACCCAGGGCCTCAGAGAGTGCAGAGCAGCACTCTACCATCCGAGCCAAAGCCTAACCCTATGGACCATAGTAGAATTATTAAAATTATTTCCAAAAAGTTACATATTTGCTGGTATTCTACTTACATGTGATTAGTATTAAACAAAAGGCAATGTAATGTTACATAAGTAATATGATCTAAATCATGTAAGTAATAAAAAGCCTACAAGAAAATAAGCCAAAATATTAAGTACTGTTCCTTCCTGGTTGTGTGAGATTTCCTCCTTGCATTTTCAAAATTTTCTATATTTTCAAAATTTACTGATCTCTGCTTTCTAAATTTTCTACAATTATCATCTACTATCTCAAAAATCAGACAAAATAACATTAAAAATCACTTGATATCAAACAATTATAACCTAAGTTTTATTATCAGGGCCTATATTTGTGAAAGTCACACGTTTTGTGAACTGCTACCTTCCTTGATTATTTCTTATGTTAGTGATGTTAAGAATAAAACAAATGTTTCCAATAGCAAAAATGTGTGAGCTCTTTCTGAAGTGCAGATTCCTTGTTGTTATTCTTATGTGCCTTTGAATCACGTCTGACTCAAAGCAAACCCTATGTACAACAGAACAAAACACTACCAGACACTGTGCCATGGTTAGCACTATGTCAGTACTTCTCTGCTATCCATGGAGTTTTCAATGACTGTTTTTTTTTTTTTTTTTTTTTTTTGAGTGGGCTGCCAGGTCCTTCTCCCAAACCTACAGCACCCGGTATTCCCAAGTGGTCTCCTATCCAAATACTAACCATGCCCAACCCTGCTTAGCTTCTGAGGTCTGATGAGATAGCTTCTGAGGTCTGATGAGATCGGACACCAGAGTGGCATGGCTGTAGTCAAGAGTAAAACAAACCAAGGAGAGGTAAGTTGCTAAAAATTTTAGGCAGGTTTTCTTATTTTTATAAAACCCACCTGAGTTATTTTTACTTTTGAGCTGAGAAGTTTGAAGTTACTTAATATTCAAGTGTAAATACTACCCAAGCAGCCCCGTGCAACAAGGAATTTTCTCACACTAAACTTGAGATGGAGTGAAAATGCCTTCATTTTGCAGTGATGTGATCTGAGGAGATCCTGTGTAAAAATTTTGCTTGGGGGCCCTAAATAAAACATATCTTTGGCTTATATCCAAGGTCCATGAACTTCTCAGCAGCCAACTTTAGCATTATTGTTTTTTATATTAAGGAAACCCTGACTACAGAATTTAGACCAAAGTCAATAAAAATAGCTCTTGCTTTTGAAAGGAATATCAGTCAGACAGGCAGCACGTGCTTTTATTACTACAAGAAGAGCCTGGTTATAACACCAACTCAGAAATTCACAGCCCCACTGCATTAAAAAAATTAACCTGCAACTTAAAATACTTTTGATCTGAATTAGCATTTCACAGGTTTTTTCCTCTTTAAGAAGAGTCAAAATATTTAAAACAGATTTAAAGAATAAGCAAAAAAGATGTAAATTATTAATCACATTGCAGGGCAATCCTTTAAATATATATACTTCAAAAGAAATCTGCCCTTAAAATATAAAGGAACTCAGTTGCAGTATAATCAGAAGACATAAAGAAAGTAGGGAATTAAAATTTAGGATTAAACATTAAGAGTCATGGCCAATTTAAGAGTGATCAAAAAGGAAAGTAAGTAATGGATCTCAAAATTGACTGTAATAAAATCAATTTAAAATTAGGCTTTAAATAACAACCATTTATACACATTTTTCAAACATGGTTTTCTTTTCAAAACAGTTAGTTAGCTTATTCTAGGCTTATTTTCTGGAATTCTACAGTCCTTCTGCTTTGATATATATATGCCTAAGTGTCTATAATGGCGAAATGATCCATTGGAATAGGATCTTCATGAAACATATTTGTCATAACTCTCAGATCTGTTAGAAGCAAGCATGGAATAGTGGCAGTGGTTGCTGTCTGCCATACTTCTAATATCCTTCTATTTTATTGTCTTAGTTATGACTAAATAAGACATAAATTTAATGTCTAGTGAGCATTTGCAATTTATGGGTCAAGAACTCTCCAAGAAGAGAATCTGATGCACTTCCCACCTGCCCTTCTATCAACATTAAATAAACAGTATGTTTTACTACAACTCACTTCTGATATTTATCAGTTGCTTTTATTTGGTTCTCTGCCAACCTTAGACTTGTCAGCAGGACTTCTGTGTGATGGCAATGGCAGCTCATAACAATTAGGTACTTTTCAAATGAACTGTTCTTTTTAGAATGGCATATATTGGAATAGAACAAAAAATAGTAAAGAATGATTACCAGAGGCCAAGCGTAAAGAACCAACTCTGTATGTACCTATAGCTTTCCTTATTGAGCCAACACAGACTTAACACTTTTAAAAAATGGAAAGATGAAAAGAAAGAGCCATTCCACAAAATGCATCATGAGTGTAGGTTGTCGTGTGGTGGTTTGAAACACACACAATATTTATGTGTTGTTTGGAAACAATATTGATGATTGGAGTATATTTCCACAGGTTGGATTAATAACAAGTGATGGAAATCAATTTTTGTGTTATTATGAAAGTAGTAGATGGGAAATTTCTGTCCTGAGGACTACACCCACACTCTTCCCATATATATATGTACAAATCCTTGGGGAAAAAATGGCTTCAAGAAATTCTCCTCTCTTTTATTTAACAGAGCAGCTTGACACTCTTGAGCTAACAGCCAGAAGATTATGGCAAAAATAATCACCTTTGCAACATTAAGGAAAACATGAAACAGGCACCATGATTCAAGGGCTTCTTTCTTTCCCTTTAACTATGATACCATGTTTCTTTTTAAACTTCATTTAGGAAATAGTTTTCTGCAAAATATATCTGAAAAAAGAGGTGTTTTTCTTTACAACAAAGAGCTAGAGGTGCTGAGAGATTTCAGGTTAAAACTGTATGAGGCATTCAACTACTTAAAAGGGAATTTAGTGCTGGTGAAAGATGCTAGTTTGATAGCCATGGAAAATGAAGGGAGCATTCTTTATTCCCAGGGCCTGTCATCTCAAAACAAGAAATCATCTCCTCTGGTTAAGAGGGTCACACCTATTCTTTAATATTCATTGAGAGTACATGCATGCTAGATGAGAGAAAGATACACAGGAGACACAGTTTGTGTCCTCTAACATACTACATTCTTCAAAACACTATATTCCTAGTCTCAGGGGAATACTAAACAAGACTAGTGGTGTCTGCTTTAAAAAGGACCAATGCAAAACTCGTGGGAGAGGGATTCACAAGAAGGATAAAACAGAACTCAGTTTGGACATCCTTACTATTTCCTCTAAGTGTTCTTGCTCTGCAAACTTAAAGAGTTGCAAAAGTTCAGGCTCATACTTGTATTGTTGTTGTTTGGTGCTGTTGAGTCTGTGTCCCACTCATACCGACCCCATGTACAACAGGTGAAACACTATTGTCGTGCTTCTCTGCTATTCATAGGGTTCTCAATGACTGATTGTTTTTTTGGGAGTGGGTTGCTGGGTCCTTTACCCAAGTGTACAGCACCTGGTGTTCCCAGGTTGTCTCCCATTCAAGTACTAACCAGGCTCAACCATGCTTAGCTTCGGAGATCTGACAGGATCGGATGCCACAGTGGTGTGTGGCTTGTATGGGACTTGTTTAATCATGTAATAATCTGTGGACAATATTCATCAGAAATTTTGTCTACTCCACCACCAAAATAGTATCTTCTTAAATGCATATTGCTTATGTGTCCATAACTTCTGAAAAACCATTTGGCCCTAGTACTTCAAATACAGATGTATCTGAGGCACTTAGTATACATATAGAGTTAGATGGTCCTGGCTTAATGTAAATTGAAAATCAGCATGGGGAATACAACAACTTCCAGGGGAGGTTATTTGCATTAGTTAATTAGATATGGAGTATGGAAAGAAATCTTTGAGTATATACACTGTATACCAATTGGTAGTGGTGGCAGTTTGGGTCTAGACATGGATAACTGAGGGTGGCCTGATATGACATATGTTCTCTACTGGGCAACCTGAGTCTGTACATTGATAAGTGCTGCCCACAAACGTTGAAGGAGCTATATTCATGAGAAACCAACTGTTTCAGAGATGAGGTGACAGAATTTGGTATAGAACAGGGAGTGGGGCAGTTTCCTCATTTCTGGATGGAACACAGTTGCTCTAGGACATTGACACAAGGGTAACTTTGGGAACTCTGAATGGGAAGTAGTCCACCTGAAGAGAGTACTATTAATTGTGGCAACGGCAATGGTAAGTCCACCTCATATTTCTTGCCACGTAGGGACCAGCAACATGATGTTTAAAGCAGAAAACCACGAAAGGATGGGTGTTGAGCATGTCAGATATTTGGTGGTACCAGAAATAACTGAGGAGTCTCAGGTTGTGAGAAGATGTGATCCTACAAGTTGCAGGAAAGGGCTGCCTTTGCTGGTATGCTGCAGACATCTCAGTAATGATATCTGTGTGACTGCATTTGTCCCCAAATGGAGGAAGGCTTAAAGCAATTAGATAATAAAATGAAAATCAAGGCATTTTCTAAATGGGCAATTGAGTTTATCTACTACCACTTTCACTTCTTGTATACATATGGATTGTCACAAAGTTTGGACACTGAACTCCACAAGCTCTCTGAAGAGGAACAAAGAGCAGCACATGTATGTCAAAAGACACTGGTGTTCTATATTGGCTTTCACTGGCTTGTGTTCCCAGTGTTCTGGTGTTTTCTTTCTGAGCTTTTGGGGATGATAGGCTGTGGTAGTTCAGTGAATGGACAGTCCATATCTGTATTTGCCTTAATGAAGGACAAGTTTGGAAGATCCACATGCTCCTTGCAGTTTTTACTTGTTTCACAAAAATCATTCTCTAAAATTTATTCTCTGTCCCCTGAATTCTCTGTCTCTGGCGAGTTTCTTTGAGTTTCATAAACCACTGACACCTTCCTCTTCCCCTGGTCTAAATTTCTTCTTGAATCCTAAGACTGGAGAACTTCCTTACATATCCCCACTCCTAATATCTTGTTCAAAATTTCTGAACAAAACCTAGAGCATCTGGAAGCTCCAGTTGATTTAAGGGATATCATTGTCCTCCTATCCCATAGGATACACTGAATTTCAAAGTATGTATGTGTGCAATGAGAAATGGTACTCAATGACTCTTGCAAATTTGGAAGTAGCTTCTTTTTCATTATTGTGTTTTATTCATCAGCAAACAGAAGGCTAAAACGTTAACAAACTTTGTACCAACAAAAATGTGTTACACAAGGAACTTTATTCCCTGTTTATCCCACAGTCCAGAGAAAAAAGCAGGTTTACAGTCTATTAAGGGATGATGAAGAAAAACTAGAATTTTCTTTAAAACAGAGCAGTTTTTCAAGGATACTAAACCTCAGAGGTATTTCCCTGTAGGATCTACTGCTGTTTTAACACAATGAAACCCAAAGTTTGGATCCTGAGAATGAACAATGCAACATATTAGCATCCAAATTCAAATAGATGGTCATTTAATTGCAGTATGAAAATTGTACACTCTGTGAAGTCAGAGTATAGTGTGCAGGGGGGAGAAAGGAAACATTAAAATAGGTCATGGTATGGCAGCAGTCAATGACTTTCTATCCTCTCCAAATGTCTCAGAGAAATATTTCACTGACTAACACTTTGTCACCAGGCCTACTTCTCATTACCATTTCAAATGCACTTGCTGTGCTCTGAGGTAACTCTCTGCTGCCCCAGGGCTTTGCCAAGACACTAAAAAGTTTAGTTGCCATGCATAATATACAACACAAGTTACTAGTATGAATTTCTAAGTGTTTTGCTTTATCACCTTCTACAGTCCCTCGAGATGCAAGAAGTGAAGGAGACCTTATTTATTTACTTACTTATCTCTGGCCCCTTTTTATAATGCGATCTTTGCTATTGCCCTGGGTATATATCCGTAACAACAAACAAACAAAATTAGGACGAATGAAAACATATGCTTCTTAAAGTAATTGTCAAAACAGAAATAACTGCCTGGATCAGGATTTTAGCAGAGGCAAAATGAGAGAAAGAAATATTGTTAAAGGAGTCATAATTACACCTGAATACAGCAGTGCTGTGTAACATTCAATATAGTGTCAGTTTCTCAGCCTGCAAAAGCTATTCATCAATCTGATGAGGTGGTTAAGAGCATAGGCTCTGGAGTTGAGCTGTCAGTGCCTGTGTTTCAATACAGGCTCTGCAATTTACTAGCTGTGCAACTTTGGACAAGTTACTTAAGTTTTCTGGCCTTTTATTTCCTCTTTTAAAGAATGAGAATAATAGTCCCTATCTCATGTAAAGACGATAGAAGTTCATATATGTAAATCTCTTTAAACAGTACCTGCAGATAGTAAGTATACAGTAAACATTGTTGTTGTTAGGTACTTCCGAGTCCGGTCAGACTCAAAGCAACCCTCATAGGGTTTTCAATGGCTGACTCTTTCGGGGTTGTTTTCAGAAGGGGACTGCCACATCCTTCTCCCGTTTTTGAGGTGCTGGGGATCGAATTTGGGTCCTGAGAAAATGCAGAGCAGCGATCTACCAAGTGAGCTATTTAGTCACTATTAGGTGTAATGAAAGCCTTGGTTGCATGCATTTTTGCTGTCAAAGCACATCGTTTTTATGGAAAATAGGAAATTATATGTCCAGTAATGACAGACTGAAATTAAGACAGGATCAACAGCTAAATGTTAGGTACACCTTGCACATTAAACTAGTGGGTTTATAAGAGAGAACGTTGAAATTCTAGACATAGGCCAAATCAGCTCAAGAAACGTTTACCAACAGTTTTCAATGATAGATATATGAGTGCTTATGAACTGATCCCTCTGAGTTTGAAGAAGCATTTCTTAGAAAACCATCACCATAATTTCCAAAATAGCTCTGCCTAGGAAGATAATGAGTTTAATGAACCACAAGGTAGCTTTTGTGCAACAATATTTATGTTCTTAGTAGGATCCTGAAGATACAGTGTTGGTGATTGGACCAGATAGACTCTGCAGACCATTTGTATTTTAGAATCATATGCCTTTGCTCCGGGCACGGTGGCACACGCCTGTAATCCCAGCGGATCGGGAGGCAGAGCCAGGAGGATCACAAGTTCGAGACCAGAGGCAGTCTGTGTAACTTCTTGAGACCCTATCTCAAAAAAAGTAAAAAATATTGGCTGCGGGTGCAGCTCAGTGGTCCAGCACTTGCAAAGCATGCAAGCATGAGGCCCTGGGTTCAACCCCCAGTACTGAAAAAAAAAAGAATCATATGCCTTTGAAGTATAATGTTTCTTATATTTTTATCATTGCATCTTTAAAGCTTATATTAGCTTTCAGTTAAAATCTATGAAGATGTTGGGCATCATGGCACACACCTGTAATCTCAGCAACTTGGGAGCCTGAGTTAGGAGGATCACAAGTGCAAGGCCAGAGGCAGTCTGAACAACTTAGTGAGACCCTGTCTCAAAATAAAAAAAAAAAAAATGAAAACGAGGCTAGGGTGGAGATCAGAGGCAGAGCAGTTGCCTAACATGTGTGAAGCTATGGGATCAATATCCTAATACTGCAAAAAGTATTATGAAGAGTAACTCCTTACCTCCAGATGGCTCACTCATCTTTTATTTTTCTTTTTGGTGCTGAAGATAGACCCCAGAGCCTCATGCATGCAAGGCAAGCACTCTACCAATGAGCTACACCTCTAAGTCCTGTCTCTTCAGTCTTGCTTAGCTCTTCCTTTTTTCTCCTAGTTCTCACCTAGCATGTAGCCACTGATCCTACTTTTAAACCACATCCCCAAGTATAAATGTACAAATCAGATTGTACATACCCTTATTATTGAGAAACAGCTATTTGTACCATGTTTCAACTTCTCAGAGGCTTTGACTTACACACTGATGGTTTTATCTGAAAGGAAATTATGGGAGCTATTGTAGATTAGGTTTTTTCTCTCAACCCCTTCATGTAACTGGCTACCAAGTCCTGTATATACCATCCAAATAGTATGACCATATTAACATTGAGTACATATACCAGATACAACATAACTATAGGCTCAAAGAAGTTAAAAACTTGCCAAAAGCCACAGAGACAGTAAATTGTATTGCTGGAATTAAAAATCATTTCTGGAAGAATCCAAAACCCATCCTCCAACCATCATCTTGTGATGTCTCATTTCATCATCTTCCACAGTTTTAGTCCAAACCAATATTTATCATTTGGACCAATGACATAATATCTTAATTGGCTACCTTGCCTCCAGATTTACCATACCTCATGCAATATGTATTTTAGGCAGTTACTAGGTTGAGTTTTCTGAAATGAAAATGCAATCATGCCACTTGTGTAATCTCCTCTGCTCTCACATTAAAGTCTGAATTCTATAGATGATATAGAAGGCCCTTTGTAAAGTAGTCCATGCCTACCTCTCTAGCCTTACCCATTCAGATAAATTTGTCTGTAGTTAAATTACCTTTACTTTCTCTAATAGTTCCATTGCCTCATATCTCTGGGTTCTTGCAAATATGATTCCCACTTCCTAAAAAAGTCAACCTCATTTGCGACCAAGCAAACTCCTATACGTCCTTTAAGACTCCTCAGCGTATAGTTGTTGTTGTTAGGTGCCATCAAGTCAGGTTTGACTCATAGCGAACCTCATAGGGTTTTCATTGGCTGATTGATTCAGGATTGCTTCGGGAGTGGATTGCCACATCCTTTTCATAGGAAATGCTTAGTAAATATTTTTGACTAAAATAACAAGAATGAATATTACTTCCTTTTTTAAATTAAGGGATAGAGATGAACATGGGTAAATACAGTAATCCGATATGCTAAAATGCTATAAAAAGTACATTTGGGGCTTATGCTGCTAGAAATTCTTTTCTCAGCCTTGACCTCTCATCTGTGAAATGTTGCCCAGTGAGTGGATCATAATTGTGAAATATAATGTTTGGATATTAGGCAGTATAATCCCTGCTATATTCATTAAATATACATTAGTTGATATTTATAAATGTTTTTATATATGTATTACAAAATGTTAAAATACATTTCTGCTCTATGAATGAATTCATTACAACATTCTTACTCGAGCTTTTATTAACCTCTTAGCCTAAATGTTAATCTTTCCTGTCCTATTGGGAGCAAGAGGACACATTCCCCACATTAGCTTCTGGGAGGTCACTGATTTGTTTCCAGTTTGTCCGGTCACTGAGAGTTGGCACAGAGTTACCTTCATAAATGATTCAAGTTAATGGGAAATATTAAAATTAAAGAAATAACAGCAAAAATGGTGCCTCACAAGTGAGAAATGATCATTGGAATATCTCTCCTCAGGGGAATCATCCCACTTTGCCATTCATTAAAAGTACCTTCAAGGACATAGGAAAGAGACATAGCTGTTGTGTATCCAATAGGGATTCTGGGTGAGGGGAGGAAAAGTTAAGTTTAAACTATATAGTGTGGGCTATGAAAAAAAGCTCATAATGACTTTGCCAATAAAATGATTTTCCCTAGATCAATTGTGATTTAGTGGTATTGAATTAAGGGAAAATTGGGTGAATATTTCATTACAAATCTGTGTTATAACATGAAAGAATGTTCAAAATAATTTGATATAAAGCATTGTTGTCTAAAATATGCTATATCATTCCCTATGCCTACATCAGTGCTTTCTATTGCTGTTGTTAGGTGCTGTAGAGTCGAGTCTGACTCATAGTGGCCCTCATAGGGTTTTCAGTAGCTGACTGGGGATTGTTTCAGGAGAAGATTGGCATGTCCTTCTGTTTTTGTGCTGCTGGGGTTTGAACCCAGGTCCTCAGAGAGTGCAAGGTAGCACTCTACCAACAGAGCTTAATCCTAGTCCAGTGCTTTCTATGGGAGAATACATATATGCATGGATGATAAATATATTTGTAATTATGTGAGAAAACAACTCCACCTCCCTTATAAAAGCACCAGTGATCATTTTCTCCCAGGGCCTATACAGTGATCATTGCCAGTAGTGTCTGAACCTGTCTCCTACCTTCCTTAAATCTCTTTAAAACTTTATATCCTTCACTTCTTTCTTCCATCTTGTCCCTTCATCTCATAATCCTCACTTGTGTACTCTTATAAGTCTGACCACCACTACCCTTTATATTACAAGCATGATAAATTCTTGTTTTGTTTTTTAGAAGGGAAATAGTTTCTTTGTAGTTTTCTACTTTTTGTGTACTCGAACCTTGGAAAATTTGTGAAGATTCAAAATGCAGTACAACTACCAAGATATTCTATACCAGTGTCTTAATTTGCCTGACAGTTGTTCTGCCCACTCAAAAAAATAGAGAGCTCTCTTACACCTGGATTTAACATTAGTTTAACATGCTAGAATTAGAATTAAAACATGTTAAAGCTGGCAGAGTCCTTACTAATATTCAAATCCTTACACTTATAGATGTTGAAACTGAGGCTAGACAAGTGAAGTGATTTGTTTAAGAATAAAAAGAGCCTCCATATTGTCTCCTGTTTGCTACTATTTGACCTTCATTTTCTTCCCATTTTGGCTTTCTTAGTTCTTCACTCTTATTCTCACAGTATCTGTTTTGGATCCTTGCTTTCTATGTAGATTTTGATTCTTACTCTATTGATTTCAGTTTTTAATCCTATGAATTGTGAGGTCAATATGTTCCTGGGATTCTCACCTGCCTCAAACTATTAGAATCAAAAATCTAGTCTGATCCCTAGGTTTTACTATCCAAATACAACACATAGATCTCTATTTCTCTATCATTCCCTGATATATTGCTTTGGCAACACAAAATTTTGTAAAATGGCTTTCAAAAATGACTTCCTTCACTTTAAGGCAGTTATATCTAAAGAGGTGAATATGGCTCCATCAGCATAGCAAACAAAGGCAGAAATGTTTTCTGCTTGGTAAAAATCAGTGAAATGTAAAATGGGTTATATTCAAACCATATAAATGCTTCCTCTAAACATATCATATTGCCATCCATATGGGGACATTAAAAATCACATTTTAGTGAATGTGACATGGCTTCCACCATATCTAAGATATCTACTGAGTCTATGGGTTGACACAGAGAATTACTGAGACTTACAAGGATGTTGACAATGAAAATATTTCAAACACAACACTTTTAATTATTGATTAAACAGGAAAAAACAGAAAATGTTTCTCAAAATTACAGAGGCAAAAGGAAATCAAATTCGACTTCCTAGGTATCTATCTAGTGGAAATATTTTTATGTGTTCACCAGGAGACAGGCATAAGCAAGCCCATTGAGGCCTTATTTATATGGTAGAAGTGAGATATTTTAATATCTTTCAGTAGATGAAATAGATAAAGTGAGGTTTATTCATACAAAGGAGGAGTTACACAGCAATAAATTATCTAGATGTCCCTGTATCAATACAGAAAAATCTCAAAAACAAAGCTGACAGAAATAACAATTTGCAAGCTGCACATGGTGGCTCATGCCTGTAATCCCAGCTCTCATTCAGGAGGCAGAGGCAGGAGGACAACAAGTTCAAGGGCAGGCTGAGCCATGTAGTGACTTCTAGAAAAAAACAATTTACAAAATATGTCAAATGTCTATGAAATAATAGAGGCAAAGCCATTTTAGTAATTTCTAGTGATGGTCATACACACACACACACATATATTTATATATAGTAAGATTACACAAATGTACATGGAATGATATAAATAAATCCAGCTTCAAGAGAGTAGTTAATTCTGAGAAAGAAACAATGGGGTGGAGTTTTATCTTTAAAATTTATTTATATCTTTAATATTTTGTTTCTTTTAAAAGAAAGATCTCTATGAAGCAAATGTGACAAGATATTAATACAGATTTAATATTAATTGCAAGCACATCAATGTCTTATTTTCTGAAATGTGGAGTATGTTTAAAAGGTTTCATATAGAAAAATAACATAGGTATTTATGTGTGTGTGTGTGTGTGTGTGTGTGTGTGTGTGTGTGTGTGTTTAGAAAAGACTAGGGACAGAAAATGGAGTGCTTCAGTGTACAAAAGGATAGTGGAAAGTTGCTGATTAGACGGAAGTGACACCATTAGCTCTGTTCATCCAATGAAAATGTTTATCAACTAGTCATAGAAGGGACCATAATAAAAACAGGGAAATTGTTGAAATGTTACCATTACAACATTTTTAGTGAAGTATTTAAATGGTCATTTTAGGCACAGACAGAATAAAATATCCTTTAAAGTCATCTGGCCTATGTCCTTCAGAGACAATAAGCATCTGAAGTGATTGGACATTATCATTTTGGTAGTTCACAAGTGAAGAAGGTCCTGCTGTTTTTAGTTCTGCTTATAGTAAATCCTTGATGCCTCAGAGCTGTGTGACGGGACTGGGTAGAGTACAAGATTGGAGCCTTGAGAATTCAATCATTTATAAAGGCTTCTTATAAGGTGGACATGTGGCTTGAACTCTCAGGACGTCTCTTCTTCCATATTTCAAATGAAGAAAATAATATTGACCATCAGACACTATTTTAAAAATATACTTTTTTTAGATGCTCACCATTAAATAAATCCAAGGTGCTATGAAATAACCTTATAAAAATGATTTCATTGAAACTTGTAGCATGTGATTCTCTTACAGGCAAGAGTAGTAATATAAGTTCTTTCACTACTCCCATCGACTCTGTTGGGACTGGGGCAAGACTGACCTACTTAATACTGAATATTTTCAGAGTATGATTGTAAAGTATTTCAATTTGCAGTGAGACTTAGTTGTAAACATGGAAGAAGCATTGGAAAACACTCAAACATTCATTTAACGTCCAGAATTAATGCTCAATGCCTGGAGATACGAGAGAGTGCTTGCCTCACATACACAAGGCCCTGGGTTCAAAAAAAGAGAAAATTAAAAAAATAAAAACATGCTTCATCCCAGAATAGTGGCATGTAATCACATCTACTAGGGAGGCCGAGACACGAGGATCATGATTTTGTACACATCCTGGACAAGACAAACAAAACAAAACAAAACATGACATTAGGATAAATGCTGAAATGCCTGAGTATAAATTATGGCTACAAATTATGGAAGACGGTTAATAAGACTAACCTCTTAAGAGAATATTTGCATATAAATGGACAAAAATGAAGAAGAGGAGCTGCCATATAGCTTTAAAACCACACCAATATGCAGATGCACATGGCACAGCATCTGTAAAATGGCCTCTGCTCCAAAAAAGTAAAAATATGTGTTAATCAGAACCCAACTGCCTGTTTGACCATCTCATGTGAAGCTGTAGGTGCTCAATACTAAAGAAATCTGCCAAAAAAAGAGGTAAAACGTATCTTCATGTATATATATATGTGTGTGTATATATGCACATATATATGTGTATACATATGCATATATACACATATATGTCTATATAACTTTCTAATATATAACTATAAATTTATAATACATATTTATTATTTCATAATTTTACTTAGGTATTGATATGTTGTGGCAAAGTTAATGTGCCATTTTACTTTTACATTTCATTTCAATTTCTCTAGCAAACAGAAATGATGTTAGAATATGATTTGATGTGCTTATTTTAAGGTGATTTATACTTTTCTGTTGATCAAAATAGGGAAACAGTTACCATGGAAAAGATATTTCTGCTCTTAAAATTGCCTACAGAGAATTTGTACCTGAGGACTGAGAAGAGTAAAACCTTGTCATGCAACTAGACACTTTTTAGTAAAATGGCAGCTAACAAAAATAGAAAATAGTTAGCCATCTCTAAATATTATCTCAGTTTGATGGAGAAAATATTTCCCCCCATGCCTTTCTCCTTTCATGGAAAGTGCACCCATTTAGATGAGCCCATCATCTTTGGTTGAAGAAAGGGAAAACAGAGGAGCAAATAGATAAGCAATAGAGTGTAAACTAAAATGAAACCCAGCCACAATATAGAGGGAGCTTGGATTCTGTAAGGGAAAGCAAGGACTCCTGCAAAGTAAAAAAAGATTTCTTCGGCATGCAACATGTGTTCCCTGTTATTCAGAAAGAGTAGACAAAACTCAGCACAGAGGAGTACCAATCATGAACAATTGCTTTTGCACCATTCTCAGTAAGCTGAAGCTTCTCAAAAGCTCTACAGGCAGAGAATAGGTTGTGGCTCATCTTGGCTAGAAGGTGGGTAATCTGGCTGCCTCTTTTTGGGAATGATAAAAAAGGAATGGATCTGGAGAGTATTCAATAGACATAGGATCAACATGCCACTCAGTAGTATTTTGCCTATGATCAAAGTTTACTATGTCTTTATCACTTCAGAGGCTCTCAAACCATTGTCTATTTACTTAATAAGAGGAATTTTAATGCCAACATCATCTTGTTGGAAACATCTAAATTCCAAAAGCTCTGTAAACACAGATGCAGTGGTTAAAATTAATTGTCAACTTCAGTGGATTGAGAGATACCTAGAAGATTAGCAAAGCACACTTCTAGGTGTGTCTGTGAAGGTGTTTCCACAGACTATTTACTAAGGGTGGAAGCCCCACCCTGAATATGGGTGGCACCACTTAACAGACTTGTGTCCCAGGTGGAACAAAAGAGGAAGGAAGAAGCCCATGACCATAGGTATTTTTTCTCTGCTTCTCGGCTGGCATTCAGTCACATGCCACAGCCCAGAAACAGCACAGCCAGCCAACCAGGGACCATAACCTCTGAAACTCTAGCCAAAATAAATCTTTCCTGCTTTACATTGATTTTCTCAGGTACTTGTCACAATGACAAAAAAAAAAAAATCGACAAATACAAAGCTTACAGGGACATATCAAAAACATGCTGAGTAACTTTGTCTCATGCATAATCACCCTAGGTTGGCTTTTGTGGTCCATTTTGCAATAGCAAATTGTATTTGTTATTGAATATTCAGTTTCTAGAAAGTCAAATTGGTTTCCTAGAGAAATATTTCAAAGTTTGAAGCATTTAATGTCATACTTGTAGTGTCATCAGGGATGGATGTAGACCAGATCATGGCATAGATGTTTCCCTTCATTCTTCTTCAGTTTTCTGCACATCTTTAGGTATTTCTTCCTTACTGCCCCTTGGAATTGCTGAGTTCTTAATCTACTGCCTAAAACTGTATATTACCATGAAGCAATGTGTACCTACTTTCTGATGCAAACTATGAGCTTAATAAATATTTGTAAAATGAATAAATGAACATGAAAATCCCTTAAGTCCTGACAGAATTCCTCAGGGCTCTGCTAAATGACTGAAGAAATCAGATAAACTCATAGGCTTAAAACAATCAAGGTGAATATCATCTATCTTCACTCACAAAAAAAAGCAGTGGATTCCTTTGCTGATGTTCTGTTTATGAAAAGGAAACCATATTCCAAGTTGAATGACAATTATACTGTGTTAGAATTTGGGCTGCCATAACAAAGTGCCACATACTAGGTAGCTTAAGCAACAGATATTTATTTTCTCTGTATTGGAGGCTGGGTAGCTAAGATCAGGATACTAGCAATGATCCGGCTCCTGGTCAGAGATCTCTTCCTTGCTTGCAGATGCCCACTTTCTCACTGCACCCTCATGTGGTAGAGGAAGAAAGCTCTGATATTTCTTCTTCTTATAAGGACAATGATCCATCATGAGGACCTCACCTCACGACCTCATTGAAACCTAAGTACCTACCACATTCTCTACCTCTAAACACCATCAAATTAGGGGTTAGGGCTTCTAGATATGATTTTTTTCAGTCCCAGAGTGTTGATCCCAGGGCTCAGTCATGCTAGGCAAGTGCTCTACCACTGAACTGCATCCCCCAACCCTCTTTTTAGTTTTCATTTTGAGACAGGGTGTTGCTTGGTTAGGCAGGCTGCCTCTGGCCTCAAACTTGGGAATCTCCTGCCTCAGTCTCTCAAGTCATTGGGATTACAGATGTGCACCACAGCATGCTGCTTTCACTTTCAGGTGAATTCCTAAGGATATCTAGGCTGAAGGACAGAGTATAAGGACACTATTTTCCTGCAAAAAAGAAACCAAATATTTTCTTTCTTTTACTTTCTAGTCTATCATTCTTGACACCATTACTATCAGTCATTGCATTCAGGTTCCCTCAGATTAAAATGGTGTTATTTCCTGGGCACTCTCACCTCTTTTTTTTTTTAAATCTCAGTATCTTTCATAAAGGCTGGGATTTAGCTCAGTGGGTAGAGCGCTGCGCTGCAGTCTCTAAGGTCCCGAGTTCAATTCCCAGTACCGCAAAAATGGAAGAAGGGCCTGGCAATCCACTCCTAAGGCAATCCCGAAACAGTCAGCCATTGAAAACCCTATGAGGGTCGCTGTGAGTCGGATACCGACTCGACGGCACCTAACAACAACAACAATCTTTCATAAAGCATGAACATACTGATAGTAGTTGTTGTTGCTGTTGTTAGGTGCCGTCGAGTCAGTATCCGACTCATAGCGACCCTCATAGGGTTTTCAATGGCTGACTGTTTCGGGATTGCCTTGGGAGTGGGTTGCCAGGCCCTTCTCCCATTTTTGCGGTGCTGGGAATTGAACTCGGGACCTCAGCGACTGCAGCGCAGCGCTCTACCAACTGAGCCAAATCCCAGCCCCCACTGATAGTAGTAGAAGCTTCAAATGCAGTTATACTGTTATTCATTCATAGTATCATTTTGTACTTTATCCAAACTCAAATGCAATCAATCATGTACTAGGTATTCTTATTACCATACTAACCACAGTAGAATTCACAGAATACCAGGTGTAGTAGAATTAGATAACCAATAGTGCACCTGAAATAAACAAATATTATTTGTTTTCTTTAAGTATTGTTTCTCCCCTCAAACTGAGATAGTGTTCTTATCCAAGATGCATTATCATGTACTTCACCAGACCCGTGCCAACTTCATTCACTTCTGGAGGTTTGTCAAAAATTCTGTTCATCTAGAACCCCTTATTGTAACTACTTTCTGCAAACTCCAGTACTTGACAATCTAAAGAATCCTTTGCCACTTCACTTATAATGTAGAAGTACATTAACCATAGCTGATTCCCATTACCTCCCCTCTCCGCCATTCCTTTTACCACTCCTCCGTTTCAGAGATTTGCTCCTCACTTCATGAATCCTTTTTAGAGGTTCTTCAGCTAATTCAAATGATGAATTTGAG
>VMDO01031976.1:0-19497 GCA_007922755.1 Pedetes capensis
TCCTCCTCCTTTAGGTCCTGGTTGGTTCATTTCCCCTCTGTAGTTCCTGGGCTCCTTCTGACTTCTGCCGCCCTGCAAGTCCTGCCTCCCAATTTTGTCCTGGGACACAAACCTGTGTCCTAGCCCCGCCACATCTCACCCAGCTCTTTGGCCTTTACAATAGATCAGGGCGTCCTCTCATTTTTGTCTTTGTTGCTTTTTCTATTCTTTATATGAACTCAACTCCTGAATTTCACTCATTTATTCATGCTGGGTATGGGGAGAGAGACAGCATTTTATAAGACCCAGGTTCTGCCCTCGGTGGGAGGCGGGCGGGGGAGATAATGGTTCTACCAGAAATGAAGATGCGGGTGGCCAGGAGGGCAATGACCTCTGGGGGTGTGGCGTACACTTGCCACCTCTGGCAGAGCACCTGGCAAGGCGCAAAGGGCCACAGAGCAGCCCCTGGGCCTAGTGGAAACTGGGAGGAGCAAGGGGCGGACCCAGGGCATGGACAAATCAGACTGCTAAAACCCATACGGTTGCTTTCTGGGAGGAGAAAATTTCTTTCTTTTTCTTTTTTTCTTTATTTTATTGGAAATTTTTAATGTACAACTTAATGTGTTTCATTCTGACATGCATTTCATTGTGACATTTCCATGTATGCATTTTGTTGTACATTTTGCAGAAAGTTTCCCCTTACCCTCTTGTGCACTCCCCCCCCCACACCAACGACCTCTCTTCCATTTGCATGTCTTTTTGTGGTAATATTTTTCTATATATTCTTGGATCCCAACTATGTTTAAGATTGAAACTTTTTCTGTAGTGAACTATCTTTTTACATTGTCAGTACTATTACCTGAATTTTCTAGCCCACCCGTGTTATTACCATTCTTTGGTATTATTGGTGTTATTATATTTATTTCCAGAACTATTAAAGTTGGGAAGCAGCTGTAGCCCTGTGGCATCCGATCCCGTCAGATCTTGGAAGCTAAGCAGGGTCGGGCCTGGTTAGTACCTGGATGGGAGACTGCCTGGGAACACCAGCAGCTGTAGGCTTGGGAGAAGGACCTGGCAACCCCCTCCCAAAAATCAATCTGCCATTGAAAACCCTACGAACAGCAGAGAAACACTGACAATAGTGTTTCCCCTGTTGTAGAGAGGGTCGCTATGATACGGATACTGACTCCACGGCACCTAACAACAACAAATTAAAGTTGGGCTGTTCACACTGAGGTTGCCCCTCCCCCATTCCTCATTCCTTGTTCCTCCTCTTCCCCCTCTCCTCTCACAGGATTTCCTCCTTTTGCTAGATCTCTCCCTCCTTCTTTTGCACTCCCCAAATTGTCCTGGAAGGAGAAAATTTCTAAGGATCAGAAACAATTTAAACAAGAACTTCCTTGCCTGGCTAAACCCGTGTTCCGCAGACATCCTCCACACCTTGCTTTTCCACATGCTACCCTTCTTAGGTCAAACTCCCGCCAGGGTGAAAGTCCCTGGGAAGAACCAACAGGCAACTCTTTCAAGTCATGCTAACTAGGTTTTCTGGGCTGCGTCCAGCCCACAAACCAGACCTGACACTCTGGGAGGAAGGCGTGATGCAAAGACCTCCACTGCTCACTCAGACTCTGATACCAGTTCGCAGGCAGTTTCAGTTCTGGGTCAAGAGTTGAAACAACCCAGACTAACGGTCCTGGGCTGCCCTGGACCTGTCTGAGGTTTTTGGTCAGGCATTTGCGGAAGCTTGTCTAGTCCTCATCTTCCTTCTGGGCGTGTGTTCTGTTACTTTGGAAATTTCCGGGCCTTATCTTGAGAGGATCCAGGCAAGTCCAGCTTGTCTGTGGGGAAAGAAGCAGCTGCCTGATTAGTCATTTTTTTAAAAAAAATTGAATTAAACCCACATGACACAGAAATTATATAATACAATGACATTTAGTACATTCACAATGTGCAACTTCTATCTAGGTCCAAAATATTTTTGTAACCCTGAAAGGAAATCCCATACCCAACAAGCCAGTCACTCTCCATTCCTCCCAACTATAGCCCCCAGTACCCACCCAGCTCTTTCTGTCTCTGTGGATTTTACTACTCTGGATATTGTCATATAAATGCAATTATATAACATGTTACCTTTTATGCCTAGTTTTTATTGTTTAATTATATTATATAATATTTTCAAGGTTTGTCCATGCTGAAGCATATGCCAAAACTTTCTTTCTTTCTATGACTGGTGGTTCATTGTATGCTTATACCACATTTTATTTATTCATTCATCCATCACTTCCATTTTTCACCACCTCTTAAAGACTTGGATGCTGAGGCATCTGAAGATGAAACTCAATGACAGAATACTCTGTGTAGTTTAAATGGAGAAGCAAAGCCTGGTGTGGTAGTGCATACCTATAACCCCAGTGACTCAGGAAGCAAAGGCAGAAGGATTGCAAGTTTGAGGCCAGAGTCAGCATTCGTAATTTAGTGAGACCCTGCAAAATTAAAAGTAAAGAATTGGCTGGGGGTGCAGCTCAGTGGCAGAACATTTGCAAAGCATATGCGAGGCCCTGAGTTCAACCCCAAACTACCACAGGGAAAAAAAAAGGGAGAAGCAAAGACAAGGGATGGAGCTTGGTGGCAATGCACTAGCCTAGTATGTGCAAAGCATTGGGTTTGATCCTCAGCACTGCAAACAAACAAATAACAACAACCCCCCCCAAAAAAAAACTCATTTAGCTAGGTGTGGTGGCTCATGCCTTTAATCCCAGCAATCAGAGGCTAAGGTAGGAGGAATCGCATAAGTTCGAAGGCAGCCCAGGCTACATAGCATGAAACTTGTCTCAGAATAGAAGAAGGAGAAGAGGAGGAAGAAGAGGAGAAGTAAATGTATAAAGGAAATAAAGATAGCATAAGGTGTGAGTCTGTAAAGTTGGCACCTTCGGATCAAATGCAGAGCTAGTTAAGAATGTCTCCTTCTGGAGTGGTTGTTAAACATGGGAGAGATCTTTGCTGTTTTTTTTTTTTTCTTCCTTGATTAAGAGAAAGCACTGAGATTCAGTACCAATTAGCTGGCTTTCTTAGTGTTCTTAAGGTGTACTATTTAGGCAAGATGTGAGTGCAGTTCTTCAGATCTCTAGATATAAGCATGGGAGAATTCAGATAATGAGATGAGACAGACATCTGTTTTGGTTTTGGGATTTGGCTTGTCTCCCCCTCTCAGAGGACCAGCTTCCTACTTATCACCAGCCCAGCATTTTTTTCCAAAAGAGTGAAGGACCAATGAAGGCAAGAGAGCCTCTCCTTCTGAAGTGGTTCCTTCTCTAGCTGCAAATTGCAACAGAGGAGATGAGATAGAGAAGAACCTCAACAGAAAGGACCTAGTTGGAGATAAATGTAAACAATGTGTTTGCTTCTCTGGGACAAGAATTCAGCTTGTGAAGGGCAAATAAATGTTCAGTTGGACCTGGCTGGAAGGAAAGAGACCTCCTTCCTTGTGGGGGACTTTTATGAGGAATTAGCCAGAGCTTGTGCCCCTTTGGCTTTATCCCTAGAGGATGGACTATGTTTGGTACACATTGACTTTTAGGAATCATTGATTGTAAGATGATAGGAAGAAGTTTTGATTCCCCCATATTTCCAGCTTTTCAGGGCTTGGGCAGAGGAAGTCCTTAGGTAAAGAGATGCGAAAGGTAAAGCTCTGAAGTGGTGAGGTCTGAGGACCTACGTTTTGCATTGATTGCATGAACTTCCCTAGTGTTCTACAATGAGGCTGTTGCTGTATGAAAACTCATAGTGCAATTGAACAAAAGTTCAGTTTACACTTATTCCTGTTTTTATTGTTATATAGCATTATTGTTATTTTCTCATCATGGTGCCAGGTGAATTAGTTGGCCAAAGAATGTTTTAAACTAATACTGCCTAGAATACTGATTAACTTGTTTAGCGTTAAGTCCAAAATGCGCTAAGACAATCTCCCCACACCCCAATTATAGTGACTTGATTGAGAAGGAAGTTCACTTCTCTTTCATTAGGGACCATTTATAAGTGTTCCTTAGCTCTGAGAGTGACCATCATTGTCACACCAAGCACCCATTTCTGGTCTCAGATGGCTGCTTTTCCTCTCATTATGTCTGAGATAACAAGGGAAGGAAGTGGCAAGAGGACACTCATGCCCTCCCTATCAGGGCACAGTCCAGAAGTGGTATATATTGGGAACACTTGGTCATATGCCCACATATTAAGCTGCAAGAAGGCTATGAAATGTAGTCTCTAGCTTGGATAGGTGCCTAATTAAAATTCAGGGGTTCCTTTTAAAGATGGAGAGAATGACTATTGATGTATAACTATATTATCTGTTAGAAGATGTTAAATTTATTTTCAAAAATGATTTGTGTCAAAGTTTATTTCTGCCAAAATTGTATGGGTTTAACACTTATTTATTAAGGACCTTTTATTATGTAACATCTCCAGACACTAAGGGGATATTGAGGAAGAAGATGTGGGAGACAGTTAGCATGCAGGAAACAGCTAGAGAGAGGGATTGACTTAAGTGCTGAATTATGTGGCTCAGACCCTGCATATCATGGGAAAGATTGGTGAAAGCTGGAGCATACAGGAGTTTCCCTAGTTTGCAAGACAGAACTATTGATTGTCTCTGCTCATAGAGTCAGTGCTCACAGAAGGGAGTTTACACTTAACTTTCAATACCATTCTAGACAACTCTAACCTTATCACTAAATCTTTTCACTGTCAACAAATAGCAAAATGGCAGGGTTTTGAAATGTGCTTCCTTTTTTCTGATCTTGGGGCAGTATTGATGAATGGAGTGAAGGGCTCAAAGGAGTGGTGGGCAGAGACATATGTGCCAGAGAGGATGAAGGCTGTTTACAAATTCAGGGAATGCAGATCTTCCAGCTGCTGAGGGTGCTGGCTTCTATCATGTCCAACACCACTCTTGAGGAAAATGAGGTCTCTATTCATCTATCACTTGTATTTTTTGCCACCTCTTAAAGAGTTGGATATTGAGGCATTTGAAGATGAAACTGGGTGACAAGACCACTTTGTGTGGTTTAAAAGGAGAAGTCTAATTACTAATGGATTCAATCACTATATACCTTCAACCAAAGAGCATCTATGAGTTCTTTTCCCTCACATTCCATGAATTGGAGAAGTGAAGGAATTAGTGCAGCAGTTGAGTAAATGGCTGAATGAAATGATACTAACTGATAATGTAAGACTGTGTGTGCTGCAGAGATGCTGATTATAAAAGACACTTTGTCAAAACTGTGAAGGACATGTAATTTTGTTTTATCTTTCACAGGATTTTCTTTGCCATTCTTCACCAGTATCATGGCAATTCCTACCTTCTCCCCTCCAAAATGTGTCCTTATCTTCTTACTTTCTTACCCCTAGTCTGAATGATGTGATGATATATGTTCTATTTTTTTTTTTTTTTTTTTAGTGCTGAGGTCCTCGCACATGGTGGGCAAACACTCTACCAGTGAGCTAAAATCCCAGCCCTTGTGTTCTACTTTCTTATTCTATATTTTCTGGACTCTAAACCTGACTTCTGTCTATTCTTCTATTTTTCCTCACCTCTATCCATCCAACTATTATTTCTTCTCACCATTTATCACATTGTGCAATCATCCACCCATCCATCTATCCACCCACCCACCTACATACCCATCTATCCATCCACCCAACCATATATTAACCCATCTACTCACCTACACACTTATCCATCCATCCACCCATCCATCTATCCACTCATTCACTCACCCACACACCCATCTATCTATCCCCCCACTCATCCATCCATCTGTCCATCTATTTGTCCATTCATCCATTCATCCATCCACCACCCATCCATCCATCTACCTAGGTATGTTAGTTGTCTATAAAAGTCTTAACATTAAATATAGGGATGTGGCCTAGAGAGGCAGTATGCCTCAAGGCCTATCTGGCCCAATTGGAGGACTGGGACTCCTTCCCAAGGGCAGAGGTTACCTCTGCCCTACCTCTGGGGCCTCTTGGGCATCAAGTGAGCCAAGATGGCTCTGGCATCCAACTGCCTCCTCAAACCCCTCGACACCTGATTGGCCACCTCTCAATTAGTGAATGACCCCCAATTGGTCTGTTAATGGACAACATTGGATTGGTCCCTATTACGATGGCACATTTGCATCTCCCTCTTTATCCAGTCACCCCTTAGGCAGCCTCTGATTGGTCCCTGAAGGATATATATATATATATATATATATATATATATATATATATATATGCATGGTGCACAGGGCAAGCAGCAGCAGCAGCTTGACCCAGAAAAAAGAAGCACAATAAAGAGCTGTTGAAGAGCACTTGAGCTGTGAGTGTTGTCCTTGGGAACAAGAAGCAAGGAGCCACTGTGAATATAAATCTCTGAGCCTGCCTTTCTCAAGGCATCTCAGAGTAGCTGTAGGTGTAAGCCTCTTTTCTGGGCAGTGTCGTTCTTTGACAGCCCTCACCAGCCAGCAGGTCTTCAGCCACAGTGTTCAACTTATGGCTGGAGCAGTTCCCAGGGGCAGACTCATGCCCCACAATTAAACTTTTCCCAGTTGAGAGAATTACTGGCATAATAATATGATAAAGGGATAGATATTTGGAGAGAACATGTGATGGAGTTAGCTGTCTTGTGTTCTTTACTAAATCATAGAGCTAGCTGGCTTAAATCTGTAGTGTCAGGAAAAAAGCAAATTTGAAGATGATTCTGCTCAGTCCCCATCACTTCTGCCTATCTACTGTCTTTATAGAGTGTGACATAACCTGCCTGTGTGGCAACCTAGACCCTACCACCAAGGCTGGGAGGCTGGGTTTGTCACAGCTGTGAGGCACCTGCCCTGGGTCTAGCTGCTGACCTCCTTTGGAGAGTTTCAGTGGTGGCTCCACCTGTGGTCAGGTCACTGGGCTTGTGGGTACCACTCATCCTGTCGTGACTTTCACTCTGATTAACTTCATTCTGAAGAACTTTCAACTGCCTTTCACAGACATGGGTGAGCATGGGAAAATCAGCCCCTCTGTATGAGACTGATTTAATCTCTTTGTGTAGAGGATAATCTTTGGATAAAATCTGCCCCTTTTCACATCACACACATAGGATATGCCAGCCCACAGCCACTCCCAGTTCATCCTCAGTTGTCCTAGTACATGCCCTGCACCATAACCGGGTCTGGTGCATCAGTTACTTCTGGGCTTGTTGCCCCCCAGCTCTGGGTATAATCAAACAATCTGTACTTTAGTGGGACAACCTGCTTGCTCTGGGTGACTCAGAGCTCCATAGGCAGCTGGTTGAAGTTTTGTTTACAACACCACCACCCACTCAGCCTACACCCCCAACTCCCAACAAACTACTCCACAGGTGGCCTGACTTTTGGTGCAAATAAAATTTGTCAACCGTTGCTTTTTCTCCTGTGTTTTTAAAATACTTGTCTAAACAAAATTAAACTGTTGGGAGTCCATTAATAAGAAGTTTCCATTGCAAAACTATTGGCATTATGCAAGGGGCTTTGGAGGTGAGCAGAAAGATCAATATTATCTAGAATAAAATAGAAGGGCAGATATTACTCAGGGGAAATAAGCTCTAAAGTAGGAAAAAGAATAGAGATTTTTACCCAGGCATTGTTTGAATAAGATGAAACAGTGTGTTAGAATTGGTGGTCTTCATGTAGAGCCAAAACAATCCTAAGCAGCAAAAACAGTGTAGGAATTATCACAACACCTGACTTGACCATGGTGGCAAAAACAGATTGATACTGTCACAAAAATAGGCTTTAAGATCAATGGAACAGAATTGAATACCCAGAGATAAACTTAAGCAACTTTAGCCACCTGATCTTTGACAAAGGGGCTAAAGATGTTCATTGGAGAAAAGACAGCCTCTTCAACAAATGTTGCTGAGAAAATTGGATATGCATTTGTGTTGTTGTTAGGTGCCATCAAGTCAGTGTCTGACTCATAGAGACTCTACATAGAATAGGCAAAACAATATTTTAGTGCTTCTCTGCTATTCATAGGGCTGATTGTTTCTTGGAGTGGGTTGCCGGGTCCTTCTCCCAAGCCTATAGTACCTGGTATTCCCAGGTGGTCTCCAAGTACTAACCAGGCCTGACCCTGGCTTAGCTTCTGAGATCTGACAGGATTAGACACCACAGTGGTACAGCTGCAGGCATCCATTTGTAGAAGACTGAAAATAGACCCATATCCCACAATCTAAATGAGTTGTTAGTTGTTGTTGTTAGGTGCCGTCGAGTCGGTATCCGACTCATAGCGACCCTCTGTACAACAGGGGAAACACTATTGTCAGTGCTTCTCTGCTGTTCATTGGGTTTCCAATGGCAGATTGATTTTTGGGAGGGGTTTGCCAGATCCTTCTCCCAAGCCTACAGCTGCTGGTGTTCCCAGGCGGTCTCCCATCCAGGTACTAACCAGGCCAGACCCTGCTTAGCTTCCGAGATCTGACGGGATCGGATTCCACAGAGCTAGGGCTGCAGGCCCAATCTAAATGAGAGTCAACTCAAAATGGATCAGAGACCTCAACAAAAACTGGAAACCTTAAAACTACTAGAAGAAAAGATAGGGAACACACTCCAACACATAAGCATGGGCAAGTATTTCCAATTGCCCAGGAAACTACCTCAAGAATTGACAAATGGGATTGCATAAAACTAAAAAGCTTCTGTAGGAATTGATGGAATATCAATTGAAATGTTTCAACAAACATATGCAGCACTGAAGGTGCTAAGTTGTTTGTGCCAAGAGATTTGGAAAACAGGTACTGGGCCAACTTATTGGAAGAGATCCATATTTGTGTCTATTCCCAAGAAAGGGGATCCAACCAAATGTGAAAGTTATTGGATAATATTGTTAATATCACAAGCAAGTAAAATTTTGCTAACGATCATTCAAAAGTGATTGAAGCAGTATATATATATATAGACAGGGAACTGCCAGAAAATCAAGCCATATTCAGAAGAGGGTGTGTAAGCAGGGACATCATTGATGATGTCAGCTGGATATTAGCTGAAAGCAGAGAATAACAGAAAGATGTCTCTCCATGTTTTATTTACTATGCAAAAGCATTTAACTGTGTGGATCATAACAAATTACGGATAACACTGCAAAGACTGGGAATACCATAGTCCTTACTTGTACTCCTGAGGAATCTATGCATGGACCAGGTGGCAGTTCGTAGAACACAATAAGGAAACACTGCTTGGTTTAAAGTCAGGGAAGGTGTGCATTAGGGCTGTATCCTTTCACCATACCTCTTCAAACTTTACACTGAGCAAATAATCTGAGAAGCTGGACTTTATGAAGAAGAATGCAGCATCAGGTTTGGAGGGAAACGCCTTAACAACTTGTGTTACGCAGATGACACAACTCTGTTTGCTGAAAGTCAAGAGGATTTGGAAACATTTACTGATGAAAATCAAAGAACACAGCATTCAGTATGGATTGTGGTTCAACATCAACAAAACAAAAATCCTTACAACTGGGTTAGCATGCAACTTCATAATAAATGGAGAAAAGATTGAGGTTGTCGAAGATTTTGCTTTACTTGGTTCTACAATCAATATCCATAGAAGTAGCAGTCAGGAAATCAAAAGATGCGTTGCACTGGGAAAAGCTGTTGGAAAAGATCTCTGTAAGGTGTTAAAAAGTAAAGATGTCACATTGAAGATGAAGGTGTGCCTGACTCATTCCATGGTATTTTCAGTTGTATCATATGCTTGTGAAAGCTGGAGGTTGAACATAGGAGACAGGAAAGTAACTAATGTTTTTGAATTATGGTGGTGGTTGTTGTTAGGTGCCATTGAGTTGGTGTCTCATAGTGAACCAACGTACAACAAGCGAAACACTATTGTCAGTGCTTCTCTGCTATTCATAGGATTTTCAATGGTGGATTTGTTTTGGGGAGTAGGTTGCCAGGTCCTTCTCCCAAGCCTACAGTATCTGGTGTTCCCAAGTGGTCTCCCATCCAAGTACTAACCAGGCCTGACCCTGCTTAGCTTCCAAAATCTGATGGGAGTCAATGCCACAGTGTTATGGCTATAGGCATGAATTATGGTGCTGGAGACAAATATTGAATATACCATGGACTTCCAAAAGAACTAACAGATCTGTCCTAGAAGAAATATAACTGGAGTGCTTCGTGGAAGCAAGGATGGCTAGACTATACCTTACATATTTTGGACATGTTGTCAGGAGGAACCAATCCCTAGAGATGGACATTATGTTTGGAAGAGTGGCAGGCCAACAGAAAAAAGGAAGACCCTCAACTAGATGGATTGACACAGTGACTGCAACAATGGGCTTAAACATAAAAAGGATTGTGTGCTTGGAATAGAATCAGGGAGTGCTTCATTGCTCTGTTGTACATAGGGTTGCTGAGTCAGACACAACAAAATGGCACCTAATACCATCAACAAAAAGCTTCTGTATAGCAAGGGAAACAACAGAGTACAAGGAGAGCCCATAGAATGTATGAAAATCTTTATATCCTACACATCTGACAGAGGACTAATTTCTAGAATATACAAAGAACTTAAGAAATCAAACACCAAAATAACTGCTCAATAAGTAAGTGGGCAATAGAACTGACCAGACAGTTCCTAAATGAAGAAATCCAAATGGCCAAGAAACACATGAAGAAATTCTCAATATTCCTAGCCATTAGGAAAATGCAAATCAAAATAATACTGAGATTTCATCTCAGTCCAGTAAGAATGGCCAAGATTAACAAAATAAATAATAACAAATGCTGGCAAAGATGCAGAGAAAAAGGAACACTTTTACCCTGCTGGTAGGACTGTAAGTTAGTTCAGCCTCTTTGGAAATCAATGTGGAGGTACCTTAGAAAACTAAAAATTGAAATGCCATATGACCTAGTTATACCACTCCTGGGAATATGAGCAAAGGAAGATAAGTTATCATATCACAAGGACCCCTGTACTTCCATATTTAATGCAGCACTCTTCACAAGTGCAAGGATATGGAATCAACCAAGATTTCCATCAACAGGAGTGTGTTGAAAAATTGTGGTATGTATACACAAGGGAATATTAGCAATAATTCAGCAATAAAGAAGAATGAAATTATGCCATTTACACAAAATGGATGTAACTAGAGAATATCATTTTAAGCAAATTAACCAAGTCCTAAAAAGAGACATACCATATGTTCTCATATGTGGGAGCTAAATCTAACTTAAAGGAAGAAAAAATATTATGCATATTTAGATATTATATAAATGAACAATCATACCTACCTAACAAGGGAAAATATAAGCAGATCAGAAAGAAGTGGAGAGGGGATCAGTAGGTATGAGCAGAGGTTGGGAAAGTGGGGAAGGGGAGGGGAAATAATGTAGAGAGGCAAAGAGGGAGAGGAAAATCTCAAAATATATGATGCCACTGTATGAATACGTGGAAAAAATAGGGGAAAGTAAAAATCAGTGAGAATATTTTTTAAAAAATATTTGGTAGTCTGGTAATTTATTTATATAGGGAGTCTTGAGGAAACTCTAAAATTGCTTGAAAAAAAGAGCAAACAAATAAAGCCCTCAGCTAAGTCCTCTCCAGTAAGAAGCAAATATCTGCACAGACAAGCAGAAACCAAAAAATTTAAAATAATGTGAACCCATTTGGTAAGAAAAATACAGAATATCTGATTAATTTGTGGATGGATCCAAGATCACAGAAGTGGCTGATGACTGTGTCTACATTTGTCCTAGGTAAGGGGAAAAAGCAACCTTCTTGATGGGGTGGTTGGGTCCTTCTTTGTCTCTTGGAAGTTGTGTGAAACTGAAAATGTATAGGAAGCACAGTGGATTGTTACAGAGAGCAGGTCAACTTAATGGGGTACAGTTTATTCTCCATCTCTGTCATGTGATCCAATTAACCTGCTGAGTGGTGAAGTGCAACTTGAACTAATTGGGCCATTTTTAAAACAGTGCATGGGTCTTGGTACCATTTGCAAATTGCTAAGATAGGGATTTTGAGACGGCTCCATGGATAAGGGGAACCTGTTCAGCTGCGGCTCTCGTGGAACCTTGGCTCTCAGGTCCAGGGATTTTCCAGGAAACCCCTGGAAATCCCAGGGCATTGCTAGAGAAGGTAAAGGTGAGGAAGAGGGAAAGGAGAGGGAACTCTAATGTGAAGAAAACTAATAGGGGAAGAGGACGAGGGAGAGAGAGAGCAAGAGAGTGAGTGCGAGAGAGATACTATTACAATGCTTTTAGGTGGGACTGTAATTTGAAGGGGCCATTCACCTGAGCCAACTTTCTCAGTATTCAGAGAAAGCCTGGTGTCCTGTAGGTATTAATTAGTGTTTGATGGGAGAGTGCTTTATTTCTTCCCACCAATGGGGCAGAGAAATCCTTTGGTCTCACCCACTTGTGAAGTGTTGTGCTCAAAAGGTTTCTTTAGTGCAGCTCTTCTGAGCACCTTTGATAAACTAAAGTACATTTTGGGGATCTAAGATGGGGCCTCAGTATGTAGCCTCTCTTTAAATTAGTTTGTTAGTGGAAATATTTATTCCAGAGCTGTGCAAAGACCAACATTTTGAGATATGTGGTTTTTGAAAGAATGATCCAGTCCTTTTCCCCTTTCCAGTAGCATTGAGCCATTTTCCTGCTGGTTCTTCTCTTGGTCCTAAAGCTGGGACAAACTCCTGTCCTCATCCTTTGGAAAGAGCACAACAGCAACCTGCCAGGGCATGCTCCAGGGCCAGGTCTCATGACACTTGCCCTCCATTCATTCATTCATTCACTGATGCACTTATTCACTCAAGCTATGTTTTGTTTACTCTTGTGCCACTGGTTCTGGCTCCAAGCACCTACTCTATTCTCAGACTTAGACCTGGTGCCTGACTGCTCCAGAATTGGAAACATTTTGATTTCTCTTTGGCATTTTGACTGCCAGATCCTTGGATGCATTCTTTGCCTTTAGCTTCTCCTCTGCATACAGTGTCCTTACTGTCTTCAAGGTCAAGACCAATCTCCAGTGTAGCCCTTCACCTTCTATAATCCACCTGTGGCTTAGGTGGCTCAATTTTCTCCACCAAGAGAAACTAAAACTCTCATCTCTATCTGCTTCCCCTGAGTGTGGATTTGAGTGCCACCTATCTTCTAAGCTTCTCCCAGTGTCTCAACTGTCCCCAGCAGCAAGAAGGTTTTACTTATATTGATTTAAATATTTCTTCTAATGGATGAATAAATTATTTTCTCTTTGTTATGATTTAAATCATAAATATCTGCCAAGGCCCATGTGTTAAAGGCTTATCTGCCAGCCTGTGGTGGTATGGGGAAGTGGTAGAATCTTTAGGAGGTGGGAGGAAGTTAGGTTGTTGGGGGCTTCAGGTCATAGGGGATATGGAGACTCCAGTTCTCCCCTGACCCTCTCTTTCTCCCTCTCTCTCTTGGCTTCCTGGCCACTATGAGGCCACTATGAGCCTCCTCTACCACATACTCCTGTCATGATGTACTGGGTCACTATAGGCCCAAAGCAATGGGACGAAGTGATCATGGACAGAGACCTCTGAAATCAGGAGCCAGAATAAACTCTCTCTTCTTTTAATTATCTCAGGTATTTTTTTTCCCTCAGCAACAGAATTCTGACTAACACACTCTTGGTTTTCCACAGGGCAATAGATAATGAAGAATGTCACAGAAGGGTGCTGGGCATTGATGTGTTAGTGCTGAGGTGGGTGGGTTCCGCTTTGTTGCTTGATAACTCTGCATTCTCTTCCTGGAAGAAAATAGGTCTGGCCTTATATGTAGCTCCTCAGATGCCCTGTGAGGACCTCTACAATTGTGGAAAGGAGTTGGCAACACCCTCTCCCCCTATGAAGTCATTTAAATAGTAGCAACCCTCAGAGTCCTCGTCCCTGAGAGAACTCCCTTTAGAGACACAGCTTCATGGGCCTGTGTCTAAATTCCCAGTAGGATTGTCCAGTAACAACCATCCTCTGGGCACACCTATGAGATGCTGACCCAAATGCCATACTTTGTGCAGATTCCTTGCTTCCTCTGGAGGCCCACAGAGTCCACATCTCCCTAGTGAAAGGATTTACTCTGCCAATTTTATGGGAGATATGTGAATACATGAGATGGAAATTACTCCTGCCTAGGGCAAATAAATCAAGGAACTTGAACTTCCATTGCATGCTACCCATGAATACTGAGGATTAGAAAGTATAAGTAACTATGATTAGCAACTTTGTAGTTTTATTTTCTTTCACTTTCTTTAAATGAGATTCACAGCCACAAATGGGAGCACATCATGTAGGGAACATGTTAGCTCTGTTGGTAGAGCTCTGCTCCACACTGTCTGAGGACCTGGGTTTGATCCCCAGCACTGCAAACATGGGAGAAGGAAGTGCCAATCCACTCCCCAAAACCTTTTGAAACAATCAGCCATTGAAAACCCTAGGAGGCTCACTATGAGTTGGACCCAACTCGATGGCACCTAACAACAACAATCACCAAAACTAACAGGAAAAATGGGCATAAGGAAGGGAGGATATGGAAGAAAAGTTGTTTTCAGAAATTTCCCCCAACTCAATGATTATTTGGTAATTATAAATATTTTAAAAAATATAGAAGAGTAGAAAGAATGAAAATTTGTCTTTGAAGGGGAAAATGTCACTCTGTTGTCAGCAACAGATGTAGTCTTGTTTTTCTCCAGTGCTTGGTTTTTACCACAAGTTCTGTAGATCACATATCTAAACATGTCTCCAACTTTGCACAAGTTGCTAGGAACCTCTGCAATATTCATTTGTGGAATAACTAATTATCCATTGAACAATGTTTATCAAATACCTAGCATGGGCCAGGAACTCTGCCAGGCCTTGGGGATATAGTAATGTGCCAGACAGATGTGAAGTGACCATTCATAGGTGGTGTGAGCTGATGGATGTTGACAAGTATTAACACGTCTCATTGAGTATGCAGCTAGCACCATGTTAGCACTTTGCCTGTATGTCAGGAAAATTTAATTCCTTCAATATTTGTGTATTCTTCTAGCATATGCCCATTCCTCCTCATCCCTAGGGTACTACGGTGCACTGATGTGTCCTCACTTGTTGGCAAGGTCTGTGTAGGTAGAAGATACTGTCTGTATTTTGTAGAAGCTCTTGTAGAAGTCTTGTGGCATTATCTCTGGGAGGATACTGTGGCTGGGGTCCTAGAAGAGGAGGAGAGAGGAGAGAAGTTTGAGAGAAATGGGTGGAATAGGTGGGATCTAAGACAGCCAAGAGTGTCTGTAGAACTGTCAGGGATCAGACAGGGCTGGTAGACAGCAGGGGCTCTACAGTTTTCTCCCTGGGTATTTTTGATGGCACAGGCTACTGCATCAAGAAGGAAGACTCCAGGTTCCTGTGTTTCCACTGCACAAGAGAGCAAATAAGCCACCCACTGAAGGGGCCGTGGAGACCTTGCATGTGGGTGCCTGTTTGCTGGTCAGTATGGAGAGATGCATGGGTACCCAAGGTTTCATGATTCTTGAGGCTATAAGGGCCTTTGTAGAACTAATGGAAGATATTTGGGTCACACAGCAGTCTTAACTTTTCTTTATAAAATAACAGTAGCCAACATAGACTTACTATCAGATTGGAACAAAATCTAATTCAGATTAAATTCTGTTACACAGTGATCATTGAAGTAGCATTTATTACAGGCATATACACTTGTCTGAGTGGCAATATGTTCCTACTACTGCTCTGCCCCTCTGACTACTTTTTTTTTCTTGTGCTATGGATGGAGTCCAGGGCCTTGCACTGAACTACATCCCCAGCTACTACCTGCTTTTGTATGCTTGGTGAAGTCTCAGCTCTCTGTTTAGGTGCTTTGACCACTACCTGGTATGCAAGATTTACTCAATACAGACCTAATAATGTACAGAAAGTAGAGTTCTAGTCCTTTTGTAAGTTGGCATCAGGCAACCAGAATTTTCCAGACCAACAGTTCTGCAGGGGATTGTCTGTAGAACAACTCTGTGCATTATCCATATGTGTCCAAGCCAAAGGACTTGCTAGGTTCTTATAGATCAGGCAGAGATGGGGAGTGTCCCTCAACTATTTCAAACAGTCCAATGACAGCCGATTTCTAGCATCTTTATGCAACTAACATGCCACTAGTGTTACCAATGGTATTAGTTTCCTGTGGCTGCCATGAGGAATTACCATAACCTTGGTGACATCAAACAACTGAAATTTGTTTCCTCATATCCTGGAGGACAGAAGTCCAAGACCAAAATACAAGCAGACATGTGTTCCCTCCAGAAGCTTTAGGCGACAATTTGAGCCTTGCCTCTTCTGGCTTCTGGTAGCCATAGGCATTCTTTGGCTTGCTGCTAGATTGCCCTAATTGCTGCCTGTCTTGACATTGCTTCTTCTTCTTCTGTTGGTTCTCTCTCTCGCTCTCTCTCTCTCTCTCTCTCTCCCTCTCTCTCTCTGTCTCTGCTTCTCTCTTATAAGGAAAATTGTCAGCCGGGTGTGGTGGTGCACGCCGGTCATCCCAGTGACTTGGGAGGCAGAGGCAGGAGGATCATAAGTTTCAGACCAGAGGCAGTCTGTGCAATTTAGTGAGACCCTGTCTCAAAAGGTAAAAAAAAATGGTCTGGGGGTACAGCTTGGTGGTACAGCACTTGCAGAACATGCCAGTGCCAGACCCTGGGTTCAACCCCCAGTACTGCAAACATAAATAAATAAATAAATAAATAATAAATAAAATAAAAATAAGAAGAAGGTAAGGACAATTGTCATTGGCTTGAGGGTCTCTGCAGATAATCTAAAATGTAATCAAAACCTTCAATTTAATTACATCTAAAGAGCCTTTTCCAAATAAAGTAACAATCATTCATATTGATAAAAAAAGATTACAAGGTTAGAATGTAGGCATGTATTTTGAGGGGTTGCTATTCATACCATTACTCAGCCATCACTCCTTTGTGATATCTAGGATGCTATTTAGCAGATGGGGGAAAAATCAAGATGGTGGACAGATAACGTGCGCCTTCTCTCCCAGAGTAAAGGGAAGCCTCGATGAGGGGTTTAGAACTCACATTGAATAGATAGAAACAGTGATAGTTTAGATTGGGAGACAGAGGATGAAACTGGATGGACACTGAAATCGAGCATTTGGCTTCGGAAGAATTACACAGAGGTCAGTGGCAGGACTGCCATTCCGCCATTTCACTTTCATGCAGACGGCAGGATAGAATCCTGGAGACTCGGAGGGGACTCGGAGGGGACTTTGCCCACACACCCACGGGAGCCGGACCCAACACAGCATGCAACCTTGACATCACACTGTCACCCTGACCGCGGGACACAAACTGCAAGTTTCCGGGTGAGTCAGCATGGAATCGCTCCCTCCCTCCTGTTGTGGCGGTGGGAAACCAGTGCCAGCACTACACATCCAGAGCTGAAATGCAGCTCCCTCCCTCCTGTTGTGGTGGGACAGTCATGCAGACGCAATCTCCACAGACATACGGGCACACATATGCCTGGACCCCAGACACACCAGAGGGGATCCTAAGTCATCCCACTGCACTGTGGAGAAAGGTGAGGTCTGCGGAGGAGGCTGAGCGCCATGCAGACAGAGTGCTCCTTTCTGGCAGAGTCTTGCAGGACAATTAGACACAATAAGAACAGTTTCTAGCGCAATCGCCGTGCATGGCAGACCTACTACAGACTCTCTCTGGGGGGGGGTTGAATATCATCCCACCCACAAGAGGATTTGGTTCTCCCAAGTGGTCTCCCAAGTGGGCGGAAAGCTGCGCTGCGCCCCCAGCCCATATTTTTTACTTTTTGAGACAGGGGCTTGCTGGGTTGCACAAACTGTCACTGATCTTGGGCTTGTGGTCCTCCTGTCTCCGCCCCCCAAGCCGCTAGGATTGCAGGCGTGCACCACCGCACCTGACTAGAAGTGTTTAATATGTGTGTGCGAGCGTGTATGCATGGTTTTGTTTGGTTTTTGTTTTGATTTTGTTTTTTTGTTTCTTAGGGTTCTTGTTTTGTTTTGTTTTGGTTTGGTTTGGTTTTTTGTTGTTGTTTGATTTTGTTGTTTTGTATGGGGGTATGAAACCAGGGTCTTGTGCCTATTCGCTTTGTAGGTGCTGGACAGCCGCGCTGCGCCCCAGCCCATATTTTTACTTTTTGACACAGGGTCTCGCTGGGTTGTGCAGGCTGCCTGTGATCTTGGGTTTCCGATCCTCCTGCCTTCGCCCCCAAGCTGCTGGGAATGCAGGTGTATACCACCGCACCTGACTAGCAGTGTTTTATATATGTGTGCAAGCGTGTACACATGGTTTTCTTTTTGTTTTTGTTTTGATTTTGGTTTTTTTTGTTTGTTTGTTTCTTGGGGTTTTTGTTTTGTTTTGGTTTGGTTTGGTTGTTTGTAGTTGTTTGTTTTTGTTGTTTTGTACTGGGGTATGAAACCAGGGTCTTGCACCTATTTGCTTTGTAGGTGCTGGACCACCGCACTGCGCCCCAGCCCATATTTTCACTTTTTGACACAGGGTCTTGCTGGGTTGCACAGGCTGCCTGTGATCTTGGGCTTGTGATCCTCCTGCCTTGGCTCCCAAGCTGCTGGGAATGCAGGTGTATACCACCGCACCTGACCATAAGCGATTTTATACGTGGGTGGGAGCGTGTATGTGTGAGGGTTTTTTTTTTTAAATTTTTATTTGCTTCCTTTCTTGTTTTACTCTCTTCCCTCTTTCTATTCTCCTTCTCTTTTTCTTATGCTATATATGCATCCTTGTATTAATTATTTTACCATCAGAGCCACCACATGTCTGCCAGTTTGCCGTGGGGGCTTGCGTGTTGCGATGAGGCTGAGAGCTCTGCCACTGTAACCTTAGACATGAGCAAGGTTACTCAAGGTGGACAGGTTTTCAGTTGAGCTTCCAGACTAAGACAGACTAGGGAGTAGGACCTGGTGAGCCACTCCCAAAACAACTAGCCATTGAAAACCCTATGGATAGCAAAGAAACACTGTCAGATATAGTGCCGGAAAATGAGGCCCACAGGTTGGAAGGCACTCAAAAGACTACTGGGGAAGAGTTGCCTCCTCCAAGTAGAGTCTACTGTGATGAAGGAAATGGAGTAAAACCCCAGGGTGCTCAATGTGATGATGTGGCACGACTCAAAATGAGGAGAAACAACTGTAAACATCCATTAATAATTGGAACATGGAATGTACCTAGTATGAATCTAGGCAAATTAGAAATTGTTAAAAGAGAAATGGATCTCATAAACATTGACATTCTAGGCATCAGTGCACTAACATGGACTGGCATAGGCCATTTTGAGTCAGACAGTCATATGGTCTACTATGCTGGGAATGATAAACTAAAGAGAAATGGGGTTGCATTCATCATCAAAAAAGACATTTCAAGATCTGTCATGAAATACAATGTTGTCAGTGATAGAATAATATCCATATGCCTACAAGGAAGGCCAGTTAATATGACTATTATTCAAATT
>VMDO01031977.1:0-19494 GCA_007922755.1 Pedetes capensis
TTCTTTTGATTCAAAGTCAAATGTGTTAGAGGTCTTATGCTGTAAACCAGAGATTCTTATAAGTTCCTTTGTTTATAATTAGGGATTCCAAATCATGAATTTTTAAAATCTTAGAGCTGAAGACTATCTATAAAGGAATCATCTTAATGAGGACATTTTTACATATAATTGCCCAGGAAACTAACTGCTTTTTAGGGTCTTTGGGTTCATATTGAATTCCTATATAACTTCTGCCTGTGTATTTTGAGACCTGGAAAATAGAACTCAGAGAAAATTGGAGTGGGCAAGAGAAGTTCTCTATTTATTGCCAGTGAAGTAAAGCAACTGACATGGCTTGTCACAGTAAGTGGGCCTCATTATCCCTCAGTACTTTCTACTAGGCCAGCTAGCACAAGGAATTACCTTCTTCCTGAAGCATAAAACACAAGAGAGGAAATAATTCTTTTTGATTCAAGATGGGAGGTGGTAGGACAGATTAAAAAAAAGGAGAATGAAAGAAATTATGATATTTAATTAGAGTATTTTTGATATAGAGCAGATCAGAAGGATTACTTTAGTTCAACTCCCTTACTTTCTAAAGGAAAGAGTTTAATCCTTTACAGGTATTCTGGGGTCAAAGTAGACCCTTGGGTTTAAATTCTGACTTTTTTTACATTCTTAATTGACCCATGAATGCTTATTTCATATAATTTCATTATGTTTCCACTCGAGGCGAGTGCCAGAACTTTGCTGCTCTAGTACTTGTCTAAGGGCAGGTAGGTGCTTCTTGGGGTCACACACGACAACACAATACCAATTATGTGCAGGTTTATTTTTGTGGTACTGGGGGGGAGCGTTGAACACAGAGACTCACACATGCTTTTGAAAACACTCTCGAATGAGATGCACCCCCGGCCCAATTTTTACTTTGAGACAAGGTCTTGCTGAGTTATGCAGGCTGCCTCTAGACTGGAATTCACAATCCTCCTGCCTCAGCCTCCCAAGTTGCTGGGATTGCAGATATTTGCCACTGTTCCCTGCATGTATTGTTTTTATTTGCATTACTATTTGTTGATGTCACTGTGTGACCAAAAGAAAACACAATAAACTTGCTCAGAAATGTAGTCTCTGCTCAAAATTTATTTGAAAGGTTCATTCCAACACAAATCTTGTATGTAATAGAGACTAAGTACTTACCCAAAGAATAAATACTGTTCTTTACTACAGTAGTTAATTCTGTATGTCATTTTCAGTATTTTATAATCTCACAAATTGTTTTTATAATTTTTAGGATCTTTACATTATAAAACAAGAGATTTTTGTTTTTGTTATATTAGTTTTAGTTTGATTTTATTGTCTTTTTTTTTTTTGATGGTACAACTTAGGGCCTTATGCATGTTTTTACAAGTGCTGTACCACTGAGCTGCACTATAGCCCACTTTTCAATTTTATTGTGAGTCGGGTTTTACTAAATTATACAGCATTCCTCTGACCTCAAACATATAATCCTCCTGTTTCTGCATCCTCAGTTGCTGGGATTACAGGAGTATACTACTACCAGTGGGCTGGGGTTTAGTTCAGTTGGTAGAGCGCTACCCTGCAGTGTCTGAGGTCCCAAGTTCGATTCCCAGCACCACGAAAATGGGAGAAGGATGTGGCAACCCACTCCTGAGGCAATCCCGAAACAATCAGCCATTGAAAACCCTATAAGGGTTGCTATGAGTCAAACACGACTCGACAGCACCTAACAACAACAACCACTACCAGTAGACTTATTGTGGTTTTTAAACCAATTAGAATTTTTAAGTGCCTTCACAATTTATTTTTTTGGTAATTATTGTTACAGAAATAAATTGTATATTTTTAGATGCCTTCAAGTTGAATCCAATAGCCAACATTATGCTAAATGGAGAAAAACTGAAAGTATTTCCCTTAAAATCAGGAACAAGACAAGGGTGTCCACTGTCTCCACTGCTATTCAATGCAGTAATTGAACAGTTGTTGTTGTTGGCTGCCATTGAGTTGGGCCCAACTTATAGTGACCCTATGTACAAAAGAACAAAACACTACCCAACACTGTGCCATGCGCATGATCTTTTATGTTTGAGCCCATTGTTGTGGTCACTATATTTCATCTCATTTTGTGTTGTGCCACATTAATAAAAGGAGGACCCAGGGGGTTTACTCCATTTCTATCACTAAAGTTGACTCTATTTTGAGGAGGCAATTCTTCCCTATTCCTTTTTTGAGTGCCTTCCAGCCTGGGGGGTTCATTGTCCAGCACTATATTTGACAGTGCTTCTCTGCTGTTCATAGGGTTTTCAATGGCTAATTATTTCCTGAGTTGGCTGCTGGGTCCTTCTTCCTCGTCTGTCTTAGTCTGGAAGCTCAGCTGAAATCTGTCCAGTATGGATCGCCCTGGTGGTATCTTAAATAGTGATGGCATAGCTTTCAGCATCCTAGCAACATACAAGCCCCCACAGCATAATAAGTTGACAGACATGTGGGAGATACCTTAGTAAAATTCAAAAGGTGTCCTAGCTCATATGACATAAATAAACTTTAAAAATAAATAAATAAAAAATTTTGTTTTGGGGTCTTGGATAACCTTGGATAACAATACTGATAATGTCATTTTGCTGACACCAGTTTAGATTTTAAGTCACACAACTTTGGGATTCTAGTCCACTTGCAAATGCACTCTCCCATGGATTATATGAGCTTATTATGTCTGCTGTTACAATTTATCACACACTTAATAGTTTAAAAAACAACTTTATTATTTTAACATCATAAAGGCCAAAAGTCAGACAGATCATGCAGGGCTAAAATCAAGGTTGGTATGACTACATTCTTTTCTATAGGCCTTAAGGAAAGAGAAACTGTTTCTCTTCCATTTTTAGCTTTTGGAAACTGCCTGCATTATTTGGCTTCTAGGTCCTTCTATCTTAAATCCAGCAATCAAATTACTCTGATGTCTACTTCCACCCTCACATCTACTTCTGTGATTCTGACTCATCTGCTTCTCCCTTTCTCTTATAAAGACCCTTGTAGAGGAAGCACCTGGATAATCCAGGATGATCGCCCCATCTCAACATCCTTAACTTAATTGCAACTGAAAAGTTTCCTTGCCATAAATGCTAACGTGTTAACAGGTTCCAGGGATTTGGAAATAGATATATCTGGGGGCCATCTTTCTGTATAATGCAGCTTGGCCATTCCTTCTTTAAGGAAAAGCATGCAGAAAGAAATAAAATAGATACCCGACTCCCAGAAAAAAACATTGTATATTTATTCATTAACAAGTATTTCCATTCATGGAAAATAGTACCTTATTTTTTAATATTTACAGACTACTTTTGCATATACCAATTCATTGTCACCTTTTTTTGTAGTGGAAGCTAAGCCTCAGAAACTTAAGTGACTTTTCAGGATAAATGGTGCTCCTTGAATATGTATTCCACATATGTGATTCTAAGTCTAGTGTTGGAAACATTCTACCCACTAACTGATGAAAGTGATTGGTCAGCACTTTTTATCTTAATTCCTTGACACTTTGTTTTGAAGAAGGGAGAAATTTCCATAGGTAAGTTGGTGTGTGGATATTCACCATATTAAATATCCTCAAAGCCTCTCCTACAAAAAATTGCTACTTGTGAGTTTATACTGCAAGACTACTATGAAACACTTTTTTTATTGCATTATAATCCTACCTGTACTAATCCATTCTAAACTAAATTATAATACTTTCTAGCTTATTTTCTTAGTATATCCAGGAAATAAAAAAACACCAATGAAACTTATTCATTTTTCCTCATAATTATGACTTGTTGGAAGCCAAATTGGTACAAATTGCATGAATACCATCTATTTGGTTGTTGTCCAGTCCATAGTTTAGGATTATTCTTGAGGATAGGAATCATGTTTTATTTCCTTTGTGGTCATTAGGTAAGAACTAAGTACCTAACCCTCTATAACGTTTTAGTAAATTTATTATGCTTTTAATTACTAAATCTTAAGTTTAGAACAGACCTGATTGTTTTAAACTTGTGGCTGTAGTTTAATTTTCAAATTAATCTCTCACTGATAAGCATACAGTGAACTATGCTATTTTAAAATGAGATCTTTCATGGTTTGCCTAAGGCTCCCTCTCTAAAATAAGGAATAAAACAAAACAAAACCAAATCAAAATAATGGCATGTCCTATTTACTTTGGAAGACAAAGGAATTGGTTGAAGTAAAGAAAGTTACAAGTATCAAACTAATTAACTTTGTACCAACTAAGCAAGGCAATACTAGAATATGTGGTTTATGTAATACTGTAACCAGTAAAGACAAGCAGCTACAATGTCAGGATCAACAAATGTATTCCCTTTAATTATAACATTAGCTGCTTTACTTCCTTTGTCAAACTCTAGCTGACTCAGCTCCTGCATCTAGTCTGGTGAGGACCACCATCTTAAGCCATCTTAACCTTTTAATATTTTAGCTCATCAATCAATCTCCATGTTTCATTGAGTTATTTATAAATGCTTATAATTTATAAATCATGACACAGGTATGTGTATACTCACTTCACTGAGCAGCTTTCAGCCATATAACCTACTATCTGATCCCAGCTGATCTTGGAAGCTAAGCAGGGTCAGCCTTGTTAGTCCTTGGATAGGAGACCACCTGAGAATGTTGGGTGCTGTAGGCTTGGGAGAAAGACCAAGCAGCCCACTCCTGAAACAATCAGCTACTGAAAACCCTATGAATATCACAGAAGCACTCACATAGTGCAGGGCATGACACAGTGTTTGGGAGTGTTTCATTCTGTTATATATAAGGTTGCTATGAGTTGGACCTGCCTCAACGGCATCTAACATTAACAACAACTCGCTGATAGTACATTGTCTGGGATTTTATAGATGAAATAATTATTTGCTAATAGTTTTCTAATTATGGAACCAGGTTGCATTTACATAGTTGAATAATCTTATTTGGGACCTGCTTTTGGATCAACATCTACATGTTTGATATGATTAGGGCAAGCAAGACAACGAAAAATTACTGTCCTTCATCAATTCTAAGCACACCTAACATCCCTGAAATCAGAACTTATTCTGACAATCTGTGTTGTGTCATCTTTTAATTAGCAGTGTTTGTCTTTTTTTCCCTTTCTTACTGGTACACAGGAGGTGATAGTGTATCTTAAATTCATTGGTGGGCAATTTAGTTTTCTGACATCTAGCCATTTAGGTAATTCTAAGTGGGAATATTTGCCATTCTTATTTGCACAGTTCTTTCTTTGGCAAAGTAAGATTAGAGATCCTTCCTTGTCAAGATTTTATTTGTTGACATAATTTTATTTTTGAAGTATGGTATTTACAAGAAAAACTGAGATGGAAATGAACTTGTTTATGTGACCCAGTTAAAAAGTTGAATAGATTCAATGAGATCATGACACTAACAGTAATGGGTGTTTCTCTCCAGTATTTTGCATTTTACTTGGTGAGCTTCATTTATACTGCCATAGTTGATTATTTGTTCAGAATTGACTAAATTAACTAATTCTGCAAGGCCTAAAAGTTTCCTGGGATCACAGATGGTGCACATCTGCTTGCTATTTTCTATAGCTGCACCATATATCAAGGCTGTAGATGTAGCTCACAGGTAGAGTGCTTGGCTATAATGCACAATTCCTGGGTTTAACCCTCAGTACTGCAAAAACAAAAAAACAAAAAACAAAAAAAACAAACAAAAAAAAACCCAAAACCAGCTATCTGTGTATCAAATCAGCATGGGTCACATAATCTTCAATCAGTCTAGAATATTGAGGTGAATTAAACAAAACACATCCTCATGTGTTTTATTCAGTCCTCATGGATTAAACTTTCTATCTCAGAAGAGTATTAAAGATATTTACAGCATAAAACAAATTTGATTTTAATTAAGGGTAAATAATTAAGGAAACCATTAGAATTTGATTATCACCCAATGGACATAGCTTTCTTACAGACTCCCAGAGAGGTAGCTCTTTTCTCCTATCTCCTTCCAATTTTCTTTAGTGTTATTTCTAGGCAAGGCTAAAATGAAAATATTGGTGGTTGTTTGTGATTGTCACAGTAAATACATAATGTGAACACTAGAAAGGCAAAATGCCTCTGGATATTTGGTTAGCTGTGGAACCCTTGTCCCAGACAACACTATGCACTCTTCGACTTTCCAGGCATCTTCAAAATTAATGCTGTTTACCATAGTACAAAAGAGTGAGGATTATTTTCAGCTTTTAATAAACACCTCAATAGCCTTAGGGAAACGGGACATATTCATTTGTTGTGTTTTTAATATATATTGTATCATTTTAATTTACTCATGGAAATGGAGTTATTCATTTTAAATGTTCAAGAATGCTTTTGACTCTGAGCATTTTCTCTGCTCTCTGCATGGTTACCTCCCCCTTTTGCATTCTTTATCATCTGAACAGCCTTGCAAGGGGCAATAAGAGACATTGTGGACAAAGCTGGGGGAATTAGCGAATAATATGCTGTTTATTTTGATTTATATTTTTCCTTTATTTCTACAATTTGAAGTCTGAGAAATGTAACACAGTTACTCATAGATTGAAATCCTGCATTCTCAAATAATCAGGTTTTATCTGAATAGATTTTTAAGGCTGATAAGGAACTAATTTTACTTGTGAGATTTTAAGTCATTATTAGTAGTCTCTTTTAGGTAATGCAGTTATTTATTAATGCTGAGGTCAAATATGTCCTTCATTGAAATCAACTTCCAATGCTTCTGACTTCCAGTGTAATTATTTTTCCAGTATGTATAAATACCATACACCTTTATTACTTTTCTTCCCAGGATTATCCTTGAAATCATCCTAGACCATCTGCATTCAATGACAATACCAGTAAAATTTTATTAGATAAGCAAATCTGTTGAATTATAAATTTAAGTATTATCAAAACACAATTTGAATATTTTATGAATTTATGCTTCAAACTTTTTATTAATTTGAAAAGTTGAGATTTTACTATATTTTTGCCACATATTTCATAGAACAATATGAGTTTTAGCATGTACAAAAACGTTAATGCTTTATTTTGTTACTGATTACTTCAGTAAAATGCACAGATAGCTACTCATTGCAGAAATACTCTTTGTAAAATATCTACCATTTTATAATATACCACAATTATGGAACTTGACATTATCAATTACAAGATGCTTTTTCATTTTAATTCTTATCTGAACTCTATGCATTAGGTGTTGTTATTTAAAAACAGGGAAACAGGGCTTGGAAGCGCTCCATGGCTTGTCAATAACAATCACATTTATACATTATCAATTATTTAATCCATTCTTTCTGATTTTAAAAGTGCTACCATTCCCGCATCTCAACTGGCTTACTTGATTGGTGCTCTGACTTTTGACTATCAGTTAAGTATGTCTACAGAATGAATGATAATGAATATTACCATTTGCCAATAACATTGTATACCATTCTGAGAGCAATTGAAATTTTGAAATTTTTGAGAATTTGTCTCTAGTAGCTGGCTTTAGAAATATTGCATCTATAAATTCTTGATTGTCCTGCCTGTGGTAAAAGGGAGTTACTGAAAAAGCTAGGATGTGAACCACATTCTACTCATGATCTGTTTTTGAATTAAATTATTAAATGTCTCACAATGGGATAGAAAATAGGAAGTTAATTATTAATGGGTCCTATATACAAATGTGAGACTAATTTTATCACATTTAAGTTCACTCAGCAAATACTAAATATGAAAGCATGTATGTTAAGCTCAAGAATAGATATTAATAGGAGAATAAGAAAAGATTTGATGTCCCCATTTATTTACCTCATCATAAAATTGTATTTAAAATCATTTTTACTATTATTTTCCTGGGAATTCAAAAGGACCCTTGAAATATATAGGGAAAATATTTCTAAAAACAAAGCATTTGCTTATACTTTCTTTTGCCAATGCTACATAATTAAGTACTACTTGATTAACTTAGTAGCAAACTTTTCAAGACTATTAAAGAAATTTCTGCCTTTGAGCTCCAGGTATAGCACTCACTCCTAAAATATGCAGGTTCTCATAAAGGTGATTGAAACTATGATTTTCTCTTGATAATATAATGACCTATACCATCTAGGAGAAAGAATAACTGTGTGTAATGAAAAATATTTGCAATTATATAGGTAACACTTTGCTGACATAGGGTGCTTGGTTACTATCCTAAATTGGTCACCTCCTACCTCTATGGACTTGGACAGCTAGACTCTTTTCGCATGTAAAATGGGAACTATAACACCTGCTGCTTACTGAAAGCATTTGAGCTAAGATTCACCAAGCACTGATTCATCACATTTGAGGAATTTGATAATAATGCATATTAAATTCTAAGCATTTCTTTCCTTTGCTGACTTTAAAATGTAAATGTGTACATACAGAGAGGCATGCTAGAAATTAAAATCCCTATATGCCGTCTGAAGCTTATACTTGGATAGTGATTTCTGTTTTGCAAAAATTTATTTGAATAAGAAATCATCTGAAATTTTAAGGATTAACTATTTCTTTACCAAATAATGGGCTGCTAATTAGCTCAATAGCAATTAGACTTTTTGTCTGAAAGGATGTCCCTAGAAATTAGCAAGAGTCAGCAATGGATTATCCATGACTTTCTGCCAGTACCAAGTGTCCTTGAGTTGGATCCAACTCATAGTGACCCTTACAGGGTTTTGATGGGTGACTGTTTCTGGAGTAGGCTCACATGTCCTTCTCCCATTGTTGTGGTGCTGGAGATTGAATCCAGAACCTCAGAGAGTACTGAGCAGCACTCTACGAATTGAGCTAAACTACAGTTCCCCCATGACTTTCTAGGCACTTACATTACGCATTGGAAATATAAAAGTGAAAATGACTCACACATGCCTTTATGGAGTAACATTTTTGTCCAACATGGTACCAGTGTAGACTTTTCCATACATTGTGTATTCTGTTGGGACATTTCTACCTGTATTTTGCTCTACAAAATTTTATCATGGTGCAAGTATATTACAGTGTAAAAAATAATCACAGGATAATCAAGTGCCCCTTGTAGTTAAGTGTAGCTGTACACTTATAATGGGAGAAGGATATGGCAGTCCACACCCGAAGCAATCCTGAAACAATCAGCCATTGAAAACTCTGAGGGTTGCTATAAGCTGGACCCAACTCGATGGGCCATAACAACAACACACAAGTATTTACTTCTCTTTATAAAAATAACCAAATACAGAGCAGTGTTTTAGAGAATCACGAGTATATAGTGCTTCAGGTTTTACATTGAAGGAGAATTCCAGATAATTGTAAGCTACTTTATACCATTGGTGTGAGGTGTGTGGGCATGAATCTGGAAAACTCTGGTTTCAAGATGCTTGCTTTTGGTCTGTCTCTAATTGCCCTGAATCTATTCTCCATCCAGGCTTTCCAAAGACTTTATGTTCTTTTCTCTTGTTTCTTCAAACTCCCACTCCCTCCTCAACCCAGACTATTTTGGCCTTTGTCGTCTTCATTAGATGAAAGAGTTCCTGTGAGATCATTATGACCACTTTGTTGTTAAACTCACTAGAAGTTTTTCATTCTTCTTTTATATTTGTTTTATCGGCAAGGCAAGGTACACTTGACCATACTCTTCTTGAAGCACACTCTTCAGGTTTCTTCTGTGACAGGTTTTCCCTTTTTCTCCATTCATTCTGTGCTTCTGTTGAAGGCATATTCTCCTAGAGCACAATCTATTTTCTTCCCAGGCAATCCTGTTTACAATTTGGCTTTTACTACCAATTTTACAAGTCACTGTGGGCTAGGTTGTTTTTCCCCAAAATAAATCCATATCTCAGTGGATTAAAACAATAAAGATTATTTCATATTCATGTTATATGTCCATAGTGGCTCAACTAGGAACTCTATATCATGTCCTGTGAGAGCTAGGCTAATGGATCGACTAGTATTTGACATATTGCTGGACTCTGTCGGGGGAAAAGAGCTATTCCATGATCCATTTAAAGTAACATACTTAATTGTAATCTAGAGCTCACCAGACAAACCTAATTATGACTCTATAAAATTCAATCCTATCATGGGGCTTGAATGTGGAGATTGAAAACATTCGATCAACACTAGTTAACTTTTCTGGTTTTCAAATATTTGGCTTATTAAAAATATAACTGCACTCACTTACCAGGGAGGCAATTCATAAAATTTATCCAAAGTCAACAATTTGTAGGTAATGTGTAGTAGCTCCTGCTTGAGTGCCAGGTGTGGCTCCTTAGCATTGAGAGGTTTATGTCACCTACAGTTAATGGAAACAGGAGCAAGAAATGAGTAAGCAAGGGCATATGGCAAATCTAAGAGTGATCTGTGCAAAATAGTTACATGTGTTTAATGTATATTCTTTAAATTTCAAGCTATAGTTGATAACAGACTTATCTAATTTCCCTATTGCATAACATAGATTATAATCCTCCCAGTTTTCACTTTCAGTTTCACAAGTGACCTTGAGTGAACTCCTCCAAGTTTAAGGAAGGCATCACCTCACATAGGAGTTATAATTTTCATATCTCTGGGGATAGACTAGGTTATACCAGAAGCAGCAAACAATTCCTAAATTTCAAAAATTTCAGTGAATTAGTGGAAAAAAAGTATTTCGTTCTTAGCCAGACTACATGCCACACTTGTTTTGTGGGTCAGCTGGGGCATCTGCTCCATCTTGCTGCCACTTTGGGATCCTTGCTGCCTGAGCAGTCATTATCTAGGATGTTACTTGTTATTACGGCAAAAGAAAGAGGATTAGAGAGTCTCCCGCCGGTAATTAAATGTTCTGTCCCAAAATGCCACGTTACTTCCTCTCACTAGTTGTTAATCAGAACTGATGAATGATCCACCGTGCCAGTCCTTCCCCTGCTCGATCTGAGGTCGCTTTTCCACTTTTTACCACCTTTTACCACCTTGTTCTGGTTTACAAGGATGGCATTTCCCAGGTTTTCTTCTTCTCTGGCTTCCAGGCAGTGTTAGCCATTGAGAAGCATTCATAGGAGTATGGAGAGGGGGAGGAGTGGAGAAATTATTTCTCCCCATCCCTCTTTCAGTTCTGGATACCATCTTCAAAAATTATGACTTCTCTGACTCCAGCTCCCACCAGAAAGGTCTCACAGAGTGTTAGCTTCTGCAAGTGACTTGCACTGACTGATAATAGTACTTCATCTTCTGCCCTCCTCTCCTAAAATTGTAACAACCTCCTAGGTTGCTCTCCATCATCACTTTGGCCTCTTAGTCTCTGTGAAAAATGTATAATCAATTCACTGTATTAAATCCCCTGTGTTGAAAAGTTCATGTGGCTGCTGTTTATGAGCCCTTGCCTGTTAAATCCAGATTAGGACATTCAGTCCTATTATGTATCCCAGAGAATGGAGAACTGGGAATACTTGGTGAATGACTGAGTACTCATATTTGACTTTCAGTCTTCTTCCTTCTACCCAGACCTGTACTCTGAGCTCTAAAACCATATATATAGTCCAAGGAACTACCTCATTTTGAATGATCCAAAGGCATGGTAAACTCAGCATGTGAAGATCATAACACATAATCCCTAGCAAACCTTATCCTCTCCTCAGCCCTCCCTCATATATTTTATTAATTAAGAGAGAAACCTAAGGGGCATTATTGAAACCTCATTCCCTCCTAGCGCAAATAAATATAGCTGTAATCATAACTATAACTCTACCGATAACTGCAATCCACGAAGAATAACCATAATGTTCTAGGTACCTCTCATTTCTATTCACTTCTGTAAGTTTCTATTGCAGTCACCATAGTCTAAGCTCCTCTTTTCTACCAGACAATTGCAATAGCATCATAACCTTATTCTCAATATCATCTTCTTAAAATTAAAGTCAATCATTTCAAAGACCTTCAAAGGTTCAAAGACCTTCAGTGATTTCTAGTTGTTCTTGGGAGAAAGAGAATACTGCTTAACACAATCAGAGAAGACCTGGTGCCAACAACCTGTCCAGTTTTATTTCTACCACCCTTATATTGTTTGTTCTTGTTAGATGTCACTAAGTCAGGTCAAGCTCATAGCAACCGTATGTACAACAGAACAAAACACGCCCCAACACTGTGCAATGCCCAGCACTATGTCAGTGCTTCTATTACTATTCATAGGGTTTTCAATGGCTGATTGTTTCAGAAGTGGGCTGCCAAATCCTTCTTCAGTTTTATGCAGTGCTAGGAATTGCACCTAGGGCCTCAGAGAGCACAGAGTAGCACTCTATCAACGGAGTTAAACCCCAGCCCCACCCTCATACTCTATTTTCTTCTCTGTCCTGGGGCCTAACCTACTTTAAGTTCTTTATACTTGTTTATTCTTCTCAGGCCCAGTACAACATTTGGCTTTTGAACATATAATTACCATTGTGTCAAACTCTTTCCCTCCCTTCTATGTTACCATCAATTCAGTAGGGATTTTTTTTCAGTGTAATATCCTCAGGAAAATTTTCCCTGACAGCCTTGACTATTGAAATGACATTGCACATGTTCTATAGTGCCATGTACCGCTGCTAGGCAGCATTAACAGAATTTTGATTTTACATTTGCTTGCATGATTTTTTGATTACCAATAATCTTCCAAACTTGTTTATAAACTCTGTGGAGTGAGAGACAGAGAATTCTTTTGCTAACCATTTTATTCCTAGCTCCTATCCAGGTCTGGGGCATAATTAGTACTCAACACGTGTTTAATAAGTTAATGAAAAGTACTTCACTCCTCTTTTCTTCTCCTCTTTCTTTCTCTTTCCTCTCCCTCTCTCCATTCCTCTCAGGTTTTTTCATTGTGTATCTGCTGTTGAGGAATGACAGTCAGATTCTCACTTAACAGTTACTTCTTGAGATATAATTATTAATTCATTACTAGTACTTTTTGTTGGTGTTGATGTGTTTTAGGCAGGATATTTGTGGTCATAGATAGCCTGTCATAAAACAGAGAGGATGCAGATTTTTAAATCCAAAAGAATAGATTTTGACTCCCAGCCTTGCCACTTGCTTGCTCTATGACTCTAGGCTACTCTGGTAAGCTCTCTGAATTCAGTTCATCCTTGCTGAAGTAAGGAGGCAATGATAAACAATGTGTATTTGTTGGAATGTAGTAATTACATACGTAATAAAAGAACCTCACATATAGAAGTTTCTCAATAAATAGTCATTTTGGCTTTTGTTGAAAAATGAATTAATTATAGATTTTAATATAAAGTATTAAGCATAGAATATTGGAAAAGCTTTACAATGTGTTCCTAGATAACATTCAAATCTGAAATATAAATAAGTGCAATATACAATTTCATAGGATTAAAATACACTTCATTCAGTAAATATTTTGTGAGAAAAGTGTGTATATATCACCCACGCATATATATACATATGTGCGTCTTCATCTACTTCTATCTATGCTTTTTACCTGCATTCACATCATAGTTGTATACATTTATTACCCAATAGTTGTATACATTTATTTCCCAAGGTAATGTTTTGATAGATGTATACAATGTGGAATGAATTATGTGGGCATATCCATATATTTTCAGGTGAAAATTTTGTGAATCCTTCAGTTGCTTTTAGTTTTTCATTAACTTTTATATCATTTAAAACCTTTATGGTTCAAACAAATTTTAAATGCTTTTACTATCCAGAAAGATAATTCCACTGGAACGCCTTGATCTCTTACTCCATAGAGAAAAAGTGGAGGAAAGAAAAAAGTGAGTGCCTCATTAATGGTACATTCAACAATGTCTGTCTTTGTGTGAGTGAGAATTGATGTCATTTTTGGCAGCTACACAGCTGATACTGTTCTGTGACATTGCATCACATTCAGTACATGCCTGATACCCTTTTTCAAGCGGTAAACAACCCTTCTCAAGGCAGCCCTGCCAAAAGCTATGTTTTACCATCCAACAGGAAATTAGCAAGACAGTCTTTTTCTCTTTACTTTGAAAAAGTATATGCCTTTAACGATGTGTTATTGTTTGAACCATCTGCAGATGTACTGTCCATCCAAATTGCCAGAGTTAAATTGTTGAGTTTTAGAAATTGTTGTGATTATCTCATTATGCTTTTGTCATAAAATGACTGTTTCATAAAGCAATTAGCTCAAGGGAAAGTTGTCTCAAGGCCCAAACTGAACCCAGCATTTTGACGAAGCCCCATTTTAGAATGGCAATAAAACACATTTTGCCCATTTGCAGGTATTTCAAGTATCAAATTGGATGAATCGTTTTAATTTTCTTCTACTGAATTGAGTTCAAGTGAATTTGATAGGATTATTAGGGCTGCTAGTGTCTGGAATAACAATGACGACTTACAGAAGAAACCAGCAGAGCCCATGCTATTGACGAAGAGATGCTTCAACCCTTCATTTGTCAGCAGGAAGTCGTGCTCTGTGATCCTCTATTGAGTCTTCCCCCATGCACAGCACCTGCCTATTTTACTTTGAAGGCACTAAATGCATCTTTTCAATCAATATTCAATTATGCAAGACAAGGAATGCTGGTTAAGTAACTGTGTCTACCTGTCGAGAAAATGCATTTCCAAAAAGAATTGTCAGGGCTTCTGGGTTAGTTCATCTTGCCCACCTGTAGTTGAATACCTGCCCAGTTACACTTGTTGAACATGTGCTTTTACTTTCCTGCATGGAGTCTCCTGTGGTGGTATATTTATTGCTTTTCCTCTGGAAGCACCTTTCTTAGCTCTATTCCTTGCAGTCTTTGGCTTTTGTTACCCAGGAAACCAGAGAATATTCTCTCTGGTACTACCTAACTTTCCTGTCTTCTCATATAGGCGACCACCATTCAGATGCTTTATTTTAATCCTCTAGCATATGCTTATATTGTTGTTGTTGTTAGGTGCTGTCGAGTCGGTATCCGACTCATAGTGACCCTCATAGGGTTTTCAATGGCAGACTGTTTCGGGATTGCCTTGGGAGTGGATTGCCAGGTCCTTCTCCCATTTTTGTGGTGCTGGGAATCGAACTCAGGACCTCAGAGACTGCAGCGCAGTGCTCTACCAACTGAGCTAAATCACAGCCCCATGCTTATATTAGTCTTACTTTCTCCTTTCTCCTTAAGTTTGGAGATTTTAAAATCATGTTCCCTTTTCCACGAGGTTGACTATGCATTTTAAATTGAGAAATTAAGTATTACTCTTGTTTTGTTACACTGGAAATTGACTTAACGTGTTATTCACTCTGGGCTAATCTATCAGGTGGGCATGAGGATATTGCTTCCTAACCCACCTTCTAATTTTAAAAGGTATGAAGATTTCACAGGACAACATATAGGTGGTGTGAACTGGGGAAGTTTTACTATATTAATGGGGCTCTGAAGAATTCACTACAGTTAATGAAAGTTGTGCTTATTATCTAAGATAAATGGAGAGTGCAGCTGCACCTTTCTTGGACAATTCAAAAAACAGAATCAAATATTAAGGTAAATGGTTAGCCATTAAGAGATGGGTTGTAACTCATTATGAGAGTTTTCAATCCAGTTAATTTAATTCCTATTCTGTTGCACGAATAACTACATCCTTGTTTAATTGGCAGATATGGGCTAGCTTGCAGGCTAAGAGGAGAAAGGCAAGAACTGATTCCCCTATTTCCCTCAAAAGCAGCTTCCTTAGTTACTGGAGTTCACATCTAATCTCCTGATTTTCCTATGTGAGAGAATGGGATTTAGCTCAGTTGGTAGAGTGCTGCTCTGCACTCCATGAGGCCCTGGGTTGGATCCCCAGCACCACAAAAATGGGGAGAAGGTCCTGGCAGCTCCCACCTGAAATACTTAGCCATTGAAAACCCTGTGAGGCTTACTGAGTGGGATTGACTGGACGACACCTAATAATAACAACAACAATGTTCTTCTATGTCTTCCTAGATTCTACTTTTGATCTTCAGGGTTTTGAAGCAAAATTTCATCCAGATCTTTGGTTTTTGTTCTCTACTCATTTCTATTAACAGCTTCTTTTTAAATCTTGATCTCCAGTTAGGTACCTTCTGCCTTCTTGCCCATTCTAACTTGGGCTCAATTCTTACCTAGTGCTCAATTCTGCTAGTGGGAGATACATTGAATAACGGAGTCACTACACATAGTGCTCCTGCTCAGAACAAAAAAGGCATTACAATTTGGTAGACAGATGATAAAGAAACTTATTATTTTAATTACACTTCATTATTAATAGTATTAACATTCTTTGTTAAGCTTCTGCCATGTGGTAGTCTCTATGATAGCTCTTCTGTGTGTCATGTCTAATTTAAGCCTGACAGTATTTTACAGAGGAGGCATAGCAAAGCTATGCTACTTCTCTATATCACACAGTTATTAAGTAGAGAGGTAAGGATTTGAATCCTGACAAACTGACTGGCTAGCCCATATTTTCATTCTTGACACTATACCTACTAAATTATACTGCATGGGTCCGTTCTTAAGTCTAAAATTTTGTATTCTCAGATTTTTCAGCTTACTGACATTGCCATTTAAGTTAGTCTTAATTTTAAAAAAATCTCTTTTTTTCTTTTCTAAGCGGTAAATTAAAAAAAAAATTGAACCTTGGTTGAGACAAGGTCTCACTGTATAGCCCAGGTTGTCCTTGAATTTGCTATGTAGACTAGGCTGGCCTCAGACTCACATCAATCCTCCTGCCTCAGCCTCCCAAGTGCTAGGATGATGGACATGCACTACCACACCTGGCCAAATTTAACTTAGTTTTAACTGATATATAAAAGCATGAAAACTGTACATATCAATGGGATAATGCAGTATTTGATTATCTGTATCTATTGTGTAACATTGAAATCAGGTTAACTTTTTTATTTCTTTTGAATGTTTATTAAAATTTTTTTGGAGTACTTGGAGATTGAACCCAGGGCATCATATATATATTGCAAGGGCTCTAGCACTGGGCTGCACCCCTAGCCTATTTTTCAATTATTTATCTTCAGACAGGGTCTCCCTAAGTTATACAAACTGCCTCTGGCCCTGAACCTGTGATACCTCTGCCTCTGCTTGCCAAGTCACTGGGATTACAGGTGTGAGACACTGCACCTGGTGTATTGGTCACTTTTGTTTTAGGAGTATAAAAAATAGGATAGGAAAAATTTGAATCAAACCTTAATTACATTAATCATCTTGAAGTCTGATTTCTAATGATATATAGGATCATCAATTTAATAATTCATTCCACAAATTCAGCAACTATTTGTTGAATATCTGCTAAGTACTAGCAAAAATTAAATATACAGTGGAGCCCAGCGCAGTGGCGCTTGCCTGTAATCCCAGCAGCTGGGGACACAGGGGCAGGAGGATTCCAAGTACGAGACCAGAGGCAGTCTGCGTAACTTAGCGAGACCCTGTCTCAAAAAGTAAAAAAATGGGCTGAGGGTGCAGCTCAGTGGCCCAGCACTTGCAAGGCGTGCAAGCACGAGGTCCTGGGTTCAACCCCCAGTACTGCAAAACAATAAAAAAATGCCATATATATATATATATATATATATATATATATATATATATATAAAATCTCATGTGGTGGCATATATATACATATATACATGCGCTATATATGCCATATATATGCCATATATATGCCGTATATATTTATGCCATATATATATATATGCTGTATATATATGCCGTATATATGCTGTATATATATGCCATATATATATGTGTGTGTGGGCTATATCTATATATGGTAGGGATATAATAGTGAACAAAAAGGAATCTTCTTGTTATGCAAAAAAAAAGTTGAGTTAGCAATTGAAATTAAGGAAGTACTTTGTCATGCAAAGCCATTGGAACAGGGTGCAGAAATAAGTTAAAGTCTGTATAAATGACAGTTTATGATAGGCTTATATATTTGAATTAGGAAAACAAATTGAGGTAACTAAGTAGGTAAAAAGCAAGACTTCCTTGTCATGCAAGGCTATAGAATACCACATGTAAATAACTTTAAGTACATAAATTACAGCTTATAGGAATCTCAGACTATGAAGTCTGTCATTGCAAATGCTTTCATTCAATGAGTTTACCAGTTTTAATACACTGAAAAAATGTTTTAGGTAATCTGTTTCACTCTCATTTCCTTTATCTGGTTTCTCTTTATCACAACACATTGAGCCATGATTGCATCTTGTTCAGTTATCATTCATAAGTGCATAGGCAACAAATGGTCCATATTAGCCTATGCAATCAGTTGAATGAATTGATATCTGGGTCTCATTAAATTAACTATCTTATAGCTAACTGAAACATGTTGTTGTTGTTCTTGACTGGTGCCATCAAGCCAGTATCCGACTCATAGTGACCTTGCATACAACAGGCGAAACACTATTGTCAGTGCTTCTCTGTTATACATAGGGTTTTCAATGGCGGATTGATTTTTGGGAGTGTGTTGCCAGGTCCCTCCCCCAAGTCTACAGCACCTGGTGTTCCCAGATGGTCTCCCATCCAAGTACTAAGAGGGCCGACACTGCTTAGCTTCCCAGATCTGATGGGATTGGATGCCACAGAGCTACGGCTGCAGGCAACTGAAACATAAGTTGGTAATATTCTCTCTATTCTTTTTAATGTTTCCAAAGTGTCTGCTTCTTGTTTCTTTGGTTGCATAAAATACTCACTCATCACACTTAGCAGGGTGCTGTGTATGAATAAAGTGTTCAGTAGGTGTGCCTGCTATCATTTGAAATTTGGATATTAGGTTTTCTTAGCTTCATCAACATGAGTAGTTGTTTCAAGTTGTTGCTGCAACAAGGGCATATCAACAAAGTGGCAAAAGCATATTCAAAATGGATAAACTGATGCATATGGATGTGGGTGATATTTCTTAATAGCATAAGTGGATTGGCTCAGTCAGACATTTCAGCCAGAATTTTCTTTGAACTGGATCATCTCTCCTGAAGCAGAGGAGGACTCTAGCCAAGGAAGTTAATTACTGCCAGATTAAGATGGCCTCAGCAGGTGGCTGGTTCAGATGCACTCTCCCCTCTGTTAGTCAAAGCCTCATGGTTGGAGAAGGGCTTGAGTAGTCTTGTCTTACTGACAGCTGTCAACCCTTAATGGACCATATGCAATAATGGCAAAGTTGCCATCAACTGTCGATGAACCATATGTAAATGGTGAACAGAGTGACAGATGAATACTTAGAAGCAACAAAGACCTTCATTGCTAGACTGAGATTCAGAAACTTAATGATTTTAATAAAGGATAGTTAAAGGCAAGTTGCTAAAACTGTGTCACAATAATCATACCTGTACTCCACTGACACTTTGTCATTCAGTGTGGAGATATAAAACAGGCATGCCAATGGTAAGATTGCTGTCTTAGATCTTAACCTGATGTAGAAGACTACCTCACAGAGATAAGGTTTCTCAATTTCGATGATGAAATGATGATTTATAATAGCAAATGTATCACCAATCCCAATTATTTTGAAAAATTAA
>VMDO01031978.1:0-19488 GCA_007922755.1 Pedetes capensis
AGTGGTGGGTGCATAAATTTGAATAATAGTCATATTAACTGGCCTTCCTTGTAGGCGTATGGATATTATTCTATCACTGACAACATTGTATTTCATGACAGATCTTGAAATGTCTTTTTTGATGATGAATGCAACCCCATTTCTCTTTAGTTTATCATTCCCAGCATAGTAGACCATATGATTGTCTGACTCAAAATGGGCTATGCCAGTCCATTTTAGCTCACTGATGCCTAGAATGTCAATGTTTACACGATCCATTTCTCTTTTAACAATTTCTAATTTGCCTAGATTCATACTACATACATTCCATGTTCCAATTATTAATGGGTGCTTACAGTTGTTTCTCCTCATTTTGAGTCGTGCCACACCATCAAGTTGAGCACCCTGGGGTTTTACTCCATTTCCTTCATCACGGTAGACTCTACTTGGAAGAGGCAACTCCTCCCCAGTAGTCTTTTGAGCGCCTTCCAACCTGGGGGGCTCATTTTCTGGCACTGTATCTGACAGTGTTTCTTTGCTATTCGTAGGGTTTTTTCAATGGTTAATTGTTTTGGGAGTGGTTCGCCAGGTCCTACTCCCTAGTCTGTCTTAGTCTGGAAGCTCGGCTGAAAACCTGTCCACCATGGGTAGCCTTGCTCATATCTGAGGTTACAGTGGCAGAGCTCTTAGCCTCATCGCAAGACACAAGCCCCCACAGTGCGGCAAACTGACAGATGTGTGGGGGCTATAAAAGTATAGATAATTCTTTTTGTAAATTTCATACTGGTGTGACATGAAACCATAGTGTGGATAAAATGTACTGGTCACTCCACTCTTTTCTTCTGCTAATCTTAGCTCTTTCTTCACCAGGTCTCCAGACTGTCAAAATCCCTGCTTTTTCCTGCACACTGTCTAGTTGCTGCTGAACTCTTCCTTGGACCCCAACATTCAGCAGATAGAGTGGAATTGGAATTTTAAGGATGAGCAAAAACAGTTTCTGGTATCCTGGAAACCTAATACCCTTAATTCTCAGTGGTATGACCTTGAAGACAAATACAAGCACAGATTCATCTTAACAGAGACCTATTTTTGAGCACTGTGAATCTCACTATGGAAATAAGTGGTCTATATGCAGCAGAAATCAGATTCCATTCGGGAAAATCCCAGAAGGAAGCCTGTAGACCCTGTGTGTATGGTAATTATGGTTCCATGCCCAACTGGGCATTTCAAGAACCACTTTTCTAAAGTAAGTTAGCCTAAAATCAGGTAAAACAAAACAAAACAGAAGAAGGAAGTTTTGCATCACTTCTGACATCTTCAAAATAAAAACTAAAATTTAAAGATACATCTTAGGAAAAAACTAATGAAAATTTCTTAAAATACTTAAAAAATGCACATGAAATGGGAAGGCGAGAACCAACCAAAAGAACAAACTTTGTTTAATCATAAACAAATATAAATTATATCAGAAATGTCCTAAATTGGTTGTTTCAAAGTCTGATTTAAAAATTTTATTGCTGAAAAAGCTGGTAAAAGCAAAACAACAGAGTTGGACATTGAAAAAGATGAAGAAGAAAACACTAAGAAGGGAATTAAATGTTAGAACTGGTCATTAGGTAAAATGGTTTTAGACAAATTGATCTGAAGTTCAGTTGTTGAGTTCTCAACAATGGTCCTAGCCCCAAATTGAGGATGTAGAAGGTGACCCAGCCTCAGTGCTCTGGATTTCCCAGGCCAAAGAACAAACCAACACCCTCCTCAGGAAGCTGAGGTCCCCAGGCAGATGGTGAGTGGAGAAGGTGGGATAACAGTGGGAAGAAAGAGCTGAGTGTGGGGGCTCCAGCCTCCCAGAAATCCAGCTTTGGCCCTCTGTACCTCATCCACAGTCCGTCACTTCTCATAGATTACTGCAGCAGCCTCCTCACTGGGCTCCCTGCCTCTGGGCTGTTCCCTCTTTCAAATTGCCCTCCACATAACTGCAATTTTTATCTTTAAAAAAAATGCACTTCTCTTCCCACTGTTCCCTGCTTAAAAGGAAGCAGTTCTCTCTATCCCCATACCTCATAGGATAAATAGCATTCAGAGAAAAAGTCCAACCCCACCGCAGGATCTGGTTGCTGGTGCCTCTCCAGTCTTATGTCCTGACTCTCCATGTGCCATGCTCCAAATCTGTTTCCCTTTACTTCTTCATCCAGCCCTTCCTCCCCATGATGTGTGCTGGTGGTTCTCCAGGGAGCATCCATCTCCTGCACCTTCCCTGTGTGACAGGTGAATACTTCATCTGTGGAATTGGGAAAGGGGTGAGGGCACAACATGGGAGAAGAGAAAGCTTGTAAGAAGAGACTGGGCTGACTGGATTGAGTGTCCAAGATGGAATTTCCAGTCAGTAAGGAGTGGATAACACATACTAGCTGCCTCCCTGGCTTCCAGCTCTGGATTCCTGATCTTGTCTCTCATTCTCTTCCTCGGCTGATATGTATGGTTTTTGGAGTGACAAAACATAACAGTATAGTCTCATCCTATCTCTTTGGCAGCAAGAAATGAACACCTTCTCCAATTAAATCAATAAGGACAGTTTTCATAGTCAAGATGCATAGACCTCATGGGAGCTAAAATTAGTAAAGGACTGCCTGGACCCTCATACTAACTGGAATTAGGAAGCTGAGGGCATCTGCTCTCTCTATTGTGGGCCACAGAATCTGCCACCTGGACCCTCTGTTTATTCTCTCTCTCTGTCTCTCTCTCTCTGTCAGCTTTATTCCCTTGAGCTTCTCCACATAGTAGGGAACATGTCCTTTGGCAGTGGTTGGTTCTACCACAACCCCACCAAACAGCAGAGGATTTTCCTGGCCCACTCACATAGACAGTTTGAGGGGAGGACTGTCATTGTTGAGGCTTGGGTCACATGCCCACCCCTAGATTAGTTCCTGGCCAGGGGAATAGCACATTCTGACTAGCAAGACCTAGCATGGGTGCTTTTCCATGTACCTAGAACCAGGGTGCTATGATTGACAATCATATAAAAACACAGGCCGGAGCAGAAAAGAAGCAGCCAGACTTCATAAGGGCAGATTGCTGGCTACTTTTCTAATTGCTTTTGAGCCTATGGTGTATTCAGATTCTTCTACTTCTTATTAATTGATCATTTATACTTTCCTAGAAAAGCATTACTTCATTTATATTTTCAAATTTATTAATAGGCATTTGTACATAGTATTTCCTCATAATTTTTAGCAGATTTTTTATATCTGAAGATGTGACCAGGAAGACAGGGGGAGCATGGGTCCAGGAAATTGGCAGCAAAACCTCAGTCCTTCTGTTTGGGGTATCAATCAACCTATACCTGACACAGAAGTTGTAGTAGAGAGTATGTTGTTGTTAGGTGCTGTCCAGTCATGTCTGACTCATAGCGACCCTCAAAGGGTTTTCAATGGCTGATTGTTCTGAGTTTGCCTTTGAAGTGGATTGCCACATCCTTCTCCCATTTTTGCGGTGCTGGGTATCGAACCTGGGTCCTCAGAGACTGCAGAGCGGCACTCTACCAACTCAGCTAAATCCCAGCCCAGTAGAGAGTATAGCCAAGGATTATTAAAAGATAGTACACCTTTAAGGAATAATTATAAGGAGAATGGAGGCACCTGGAGAAGTTTAGGTAACTCTAGAACAGAACCTAGAAAATCCTCAGTTCTCTGGGTGAATTAACATAAGGATGTTTCTGTTCCCAGGGGAAGGTAAAGAAGCCAGAGAAAAAAGAGATCCAAATCCATTTTGCCACAGAAGTCATGGAAGATCCCTGCACAGGGTAACTTGAAGGCCAAGGAACCTTGGGACAGTGGTGAGGGCAGTGCAGCCTGGGGAAGGTCCAAGAAGTGGTCCTCACCTTGGTCCTTGGAGTAGATGGATAACCAGGCACTCCAGGTCCCGTCTCTGAACAGGACAGGCATCAGCCATCTGGGCTGGTGGGAGTCAGAACCCATGGGTGGGGGTAGGAGCAGGCTAATGTGCCAGGTCTGTATTGAGGTAATGGGCAACCTCACCCTGCTTTGACACATAGCGGATGGTGGTTGATGCAATCCATTGAGCCTCCAATCCTGAAGCTCAGTTTCTCTTTCTTCTTCTCTCATCCCAGAACCCATCCCCAATCCCCAGATTCTGACTCATTCATCATCCAAATGACCAGCTTGTAAAATATCAGCCCGCCATGTAGGACTCCAGGAACCACAGAGAACTTGACAGTGACTTGGCCAAGTGAAGGCCTCCCCAAATTGCTGGAGCAAAGAGGGACACTGGAAACACCCCCCAACTCCAGGAATCTAAGCCTGAGCCTGCTCCTGAGCCAGGTGGGTGGCCTCCTCACCTGTGTGGTCAGTAAGTCCGCAGACAAGAAGAACCCAACCTTAGAGCTGGGGGGCATCTGCAAGCAGAGTGGTGAGGATGGTCTCCTAGGAAGGGTGGTGGAAACAGCTGGCAGTGAATGAGATGGTGGCAAGACTGGGAGGACATAGGACAGAGAAGGTGTTGAGGAACATTGTAAGCTGTTTGTGTGGTATGACTTGAAGACCCCCGCCTTTAAACAAGCATGTCCTTGTCACAGTCTTCCAAGCTGCAAGGCCAGAAGTCGCTCTAATATCCAGAGACTGCTGCATCACTTAGGACATAAATGTAGGATGGTCATGGGGGCACCACTTCCCAGTGTCCAGGAGCCTGGGAGCCTCAATTTGCCCTCAGAATCAAAGCAGGGAGGAGAAGGACTTGAGGAACTAGGACTAATGACCTTTTAGGACATGCCTAGCCCTCAAATGCTCTTGTTCCTCACACTCAGCCTCCCTCCATGGATGGGCAAGACATGCAGGGCCCATTCAGGTTGACAGATGTCTGGTCTTTTTGGTGCATGGCAGACGTCCCCTGAGGACGTGAGGGTGGTTACCACTGGTGATGGTGTAAGCCACAGTCAGCCTCTGCGGAATAGTGTGCGCACCTACGGGCACTACAGCCAGTGACCACACCAGCCCCACTCAGCCTCAGCCCACCTGGGCTGTATGGGACTATCCAAGGTGGGTAGGGGGTGGTAGCTCTTATGGAGGATCTGTACCCTCAGGCCCTGGTTTTGTGAATTATCAACCCTTTCCCCTTCACAAGACCACACACAGGAACAACTGATGTAAAAATGGAGAATAACCATCAGGTCAGCCGCCCTGACCCAGCAATATCCTCCTGAGCTCTGCTTGCTCACTTGGAGTTCCCATCGGAGTAGTTGCTTCCTTGTCCTTTCCTATTCACACCTTCATTCTGCAATCAACCCACAGATCTGCACTGAATATTTACTGTGTGGGGCACTGTGTGGGGCAGGCTGTGTGTCACACAGCGAAAAATAAGACAAGCCTCTCTGCTCCAAAGGAACATGCAGTGTGGGTGAGGGGTATTGCCACCTACTGGCTTTGTGACCTTGAATAAGGTATCTAATTTTTTAGCCTTTCCATCTATAAGATAGGTAGTAATTCTACCTGCCCGCAGCTGTAGCACTGTGGTGTCCGATCCCATCAGATTTTGGAAGCTAGGCAAGGTCAGGCCTGGTTAGTACAGCACCTGGGAACACCAGGTGCTGTAGGCTTGGGAGAAGGACTGGCAGCCCACTCCCAAAAAATAATCAGCCACTGAAAACCCTGTGAATAGCAGAGAAGCACTGACAATAGTGTTTTGCCTATTATACATAGGATTGCTACCAGTTGGACACTGACTTGATGGCACGTAATAACAACAACAATTCCACCTACTCCATAGGGTTGTTATGAGAATTAAGAGAGGTAATCACTATATATCTATCAGCACAGTATATGACACACAACAAGTCCATAATTATTAGATAATAGTCTAATGTGTGGTTCAAGAAAAAAAAAAAAAAACAATGAAAGAAAAGAAATTGAAAAACAGCCATGGGATTTGGGAAGGGTGTCACAGAGAAAAGGACACCTGAGTGGGGCGTGATGACTGATGGGAGTCCTCTGGTAGTAGTGTAGTAAAGATATCCCAGACAGAGAGCACAACAGCTTTGTGGTATGGAGACCCCAGAGCCTTCCATTCCCTCTTTCTCTGACAATGTACTTTGCTTCTGGGAGTCGTGAGGAGAAAAGGGAGATAGGCTGAGGGGTAGACAATGCCACCTCAGCCGGAGGAGCCCCTGAGGTTCCTGTACAGAGATGGGACAGGAAGCTTGGCAGCAGAAACATGAATGTGGCAGTGGCCGGTGTACAGAGAGAGTGGAGGGGAGGAAATCCAGCCAGGCTGCAGCCAGGTAGTGCTCCAGGGGAAGGGCCTGCAGCTAGGATAGTCCCACCCACACCTGCCCACTGGGCCTGGCAGAGGCAGATCTGACACCAAGGTGTCTTTGACCCCAGGTTCTTTCCAGAGCAAATCGTGTTGGTGTGGACTCCTTGCCTTGGATCTGGTGGTGAGTCTACAGGCCAGAGTATAGATCTGGAAGAGGAAGAAGATGGAGACTGAGAAAGGCAGGTGCTGGGGAGAGCCTGAAGCTGGGCATGCTTGGAGGAGGGCCAGTGGGTGGAGAGGGCCAGGGAGAGTGGGCAGGCTGGGAGGACAGTGTCCACAGGGAGACTCTTTCTTGGCAGAACTCTGAAGTGCAGCAGTGCTGAAGGTGGGGGGCATGAGGATGTCTGGAAAGGAAGGGTGGTGGGTGGCAGAAACAGGGTACAGGCCTGGGGCCTGTGCTTACAGCCCAGGGGACAATGGTTGCCCTTGTGCTGGGACTGATGAGGAGTCACCTCCAGTACACTGTCACTGAATGCCTGCTGGGTGCAGGTGGGTCCGTTTCTCTGCCAGGAGGGCCAGACTCAGCAGCTTCTCCCCAGGCTTTCATCACCGAGGGCTCTGCTGACCTGTTTGGTGGGCTTGACAGCTACAACCTTCCCTACGTGGAGATCCACTCCCCGATATAACCCAGGATGAGTCTGAGGGAATTAAATCAGGGCAACTGACATGTGCTCAGAGGTTGAGAGTCCCAGGACTTCCAGGGTGCTCGGCCCCACAGTCAGGCTCTGGGCCCTGTGTGCCTGGGCACCCATAGCATGCTGGGAGCTGTGGTACAAAGGGAAGTCACCCTGCATACACATCACATCCACAATTGCAGTGGATATTCCCAGCCACCCAGTGAGGGGGGTGGCAGGGCAGCAGAGAGGAGGAGGGAGAGGTTATGTGGCATCACTGACTCCAGGGCACACAACTTGGCAGAGGGAGCAGGGCAGAGAGAGCCCTGGATTCTGTCCCACCCCTCACAGGCTGAAACCCAGGACACAGGGGAGGCAGGAGTTCCCAGGGGTCTGGGGGGATGCTGCTGTCATACAAGACCCAAAAGAAGGAAAGGCAGGGGTTCCCTAAGGGCATGGAAGCAGGGCAGGCTTAGGCATCCGAGGAGCCTGAGGAAGGGCCCCCTTCTCTCACCTCCCACGCTCCTTTTCCTTTCTACCTGCTTGAGTTCCCACCATGAAGTCCACCTTTTCTGTAAATTCTCTGTTGCCCCCTCTGATGGATCCCCTGGCAGGACACCTTGGTGTCCACCAGCCCTTAGTTGGCAATTGGTGCTGGGGCCCAAGATGGAATGATTCCACTAAGGGGTGAGCTGGGGGAGGAAAGGGCCCTGAAGGGGCTCCCCAGAAGCAATGGCTTGCAAACCTGAGCTTATGTTGGAATCACCTGGAGGGCTTGGCAAAGTGAAGATTGCTGGGCTCACTATGGAGTCTCTGTTTCAGGTGATCTAGGGGAGACCTGGAACTTTCCATTTCTGTCAAGTTCTTAGGAGGAGCTGATACAACTGGTCTCACACTTTTAGAGCCATGGGGCTGGACAGCCAATAGAGAGGCCAGTAGAGCTGCTGTCTGGACTTGCAAGGGTAACCGTGGCTGGGTCCTCTCCTTACTCACTCTTTGACTTCTTCAGAGCTATAACTCGAGATCATTGAAGTACAGAGCTTCGTGGCCTTAGAAACCTCCTGTCTAGTCCCAGCACTTTATGGTGGGAGACAGTGGGACCCCTCTGGGACTTACTCAGAGAGCCACAGCTACACAAGTCATAACAGGGCTCTCCCCTCTCCCGGACCAGTGCTCATCTACTGTCCTCAACTGCTTCATGCCTGTCACCTTGTGGCCTCCCATCTCAGCCCCTCTGAGTTATGTCTCTACCTGGGCCTGACCTCAGGACACCCAGGAAATAGCTCCTTGGGAGCCAGGCCACAATCTCCTACTGGCTGAGAGATGCAGGAGTGAGGTGGAGCAGTGGTGGGTTTAAGAGGAAAGAAAGAAATCAAGTGAAATCCAGCCCAGATTCTGGGCCCTGTCAAAGGCTCCTGCAACCCCAGTCTTGGCCGTGGGGGGCTCCCAGCCTGCTAGGGAAGATGAATACTCTCCTGGATGCAGTGGTGACAAGTGCAGGAAAGGACATGAAGAAGCAGGCAGCGGAGACAGGTGTGAAACCTGGCTCGGATACTGATTTCTTGTTCAACTTTAGGAATGTTACTTTACCTCCCTGGAACTGAGTTTCCTTTATTATAAAATGTTTATATGTCAGCAATAATACCTTATATTCAGAAGGTGCATTGCAGCTTTTCAAAGTACTTTTGCATTGAGAATAGTCAAGGTGATTCACAGATTTGTCCAACAATGATTTATTGAATACCTGATGTATTCTTAGAATTGTTCTAATCTGAGCTATAGAAGTAAAAAACAAACAAAAACCAAAACCCCTAACCACAGAAGTCCTTGCTATCATAAAATATACCTTCTGGTAAGGGTGGAAGTAAGGAGAGGACTATCTGTCTGGGAAAAAGACACACATAAGAGATGTAGCTTGATTGATATGGTACCTGATTCTGAGAAGTTGACCAAGACCACTCCTCAAACTCATTTGAGTTATAGGTTGGTGAGGACAAGAGCAGATGCTATGCACAAAGTCCCAAGTTCATTCTGGCTGACCATACCGACTATGATAATATCTGGAGAAACCCAGAGCCCAAGGAAGACACCTAGACCATGAAGGCACTGGGGCAATGAGGTGACTTGGTAAAGTCATCTCTGTGCCATCCTCTGCCTGAGAGTCTTCAGCTATCCCTCCTTAAGGTGGACCTGGAACTAGACCCCAATCTTCTTCACTCATCTCCCTGAGACAGCAGAGTAGCATAAGCTGCTTCTCTGCGTCCCTCCCCCCCACTGCTATAGGTTGAATGGTGGTTGACGTTGCCTCCAAAATTCATGTTGAAATTTACTTCCCAGTACAACTGTGTTGAAGAGGTGTGGCCATCAGAGGTGACTGGGTCATGAGGGCAGAGCTCTCATGAATGGGATTAGGTATTCTTGTAGAAGGGCTTGGCAGAAGGACTTCCTCCCTTTTTGCTCTTTGGCCTTCTGCCCCTGGAGGACATAGCAACAAGGCGCCATTTGGCAGCCTTCACCAATCACTGAACCTGTTGTTGTTAGGTGCCGTCAAGTCGGTATCTGACTCATAGTGACCCTACGTACAACAGGCGAAACACTATTGTCAGTACTTCTCTGCTGTTCATAAGGTTTTCAATGGCACATTGATTTTTGGGAGTGGTTTGCCAGGTCCTTCTCCCACTGAACCTACTGGCCCTTTTATCTTAGACTCTCAGCCTACAGGACTATGAGAAATAAATTTCTGTTCTTTATAAATTACCTATTCTGAGAGATAGTAATAAAGAGTCTCCCAACAAAGAAAAGCCCAGGTCCTGATGGGTTCACAGCAGAATTCTATCAAACCTTCAAAGAAGAATTAATACCTATTCTCCTAAAACTATTTCATAAAGTAAAAAAGGAAACTGTACTTCCAAACTCATTCTATGAAGCCAGTATTATCCTGATACCAAAACCAGGCAAGGATTCTTCAAAGAAAGAGAACTATAGACCAATTTCCCTGATGAACATAGATGCAAAAATCCTCAATAAAATTCTGGCAAACCGAATTCAGCAACACATAGAAAAGATCATACACCATGATCAAGTGGGCTTCATTCCACAGATGCAAGGCTGATTCAACACACGAGAATCAATTAATGTAATTCAACATATGAAGAGGCTTGCAGATAGAAACCACATGATCATCTCAATTGATGCTGAGAAGGCCTTTGACAAAGTGCAACATCTTTTCATGATAAAAGCCCTGTGGAATATGGGCATAACAGGGAAATACCTCAATCATTAAGGCCATCTATGACAAACCTACAGCCAATATCATACTAAATGGGGAAAAATTGAAACCATTCCCTCTAAGATCAGGAACAATACAATGATGTCCACTCTTTCCTCTCTTATTCAATATTGTGATTGAAGTCCTAGCCAGACCAATCACATAAGAGAAAGAAATCAAAGGGATACATGTAAGCAAAGAAGAGGTCAAATTATCTTTATTCATAGACAGCATGATACTTTACTGAAAGAACCCCTAAAATTGCACTTTGGAAATCAATATGGAGATATCTTAGAAAACTAATAGAACTGCCATACAACCCAGCTATACCACTCCTGGGAATATATTCAAAGGATAATAAGTCATCATACCACAGGGACAACTGCACTTCCATTTAATGCATTTCCATTTAATGCATCACTTCACAATTGCAAGGGTTTGGAGTCAACCAAGATGTCCATCAACAGAGGAATGGACAAAAATGTTGTGGTATATATACACAAGGGAATATCATTCAGCAATGAAAAAGAAAGCAATAATATTTGCAGCAAAATGGACGGAACTGGAGAATATCACCCTAAGTGAATAAACCCAGGACCAAAAAGAGAAATACCATATGTCCTCATTCATATCTGAGAGCTAAAGCTAACTTAGAGGAAGAAAAAGAAACTATAAATACATGTTGTTGTTGTTAGGTGCCGTCAACTCGTGTCCGACTCATAGAGACCTTCATAGGGTTTTCAATGGCTGACTGTATCTTTTATTTATTTCTTACTTTTTTGTGGGGGATCAAATTCAGGGCCTTGTGCCTGCTAAGCACACGCTCTACCACTTAGCTACACCTGGGAGGTATCTGACTCATGGATATGTAGGGGCATGTTCATTCTGTTCCTGCTGAGTCTATTCAACAGACATTTCCCAGAGAGTTGCATCCTCTCTACCACTCACTCTTGTCAACACAGCACTTCAGCTGTGCGAGGTGATTGGGTATCATGATTACCTTCCCATTTATAGGTGAAGAATCTGAACTTGCAAAGAAATCACAGGTAAAACTAGTGTAGAGGGATAAAGGGGGATAGGATAATCTAATGTAAACAACACAACTTCATGAGTACATTGAAAAAATAGGGGAACATAACACAAATATGTCTTTGAGTTTTATTACAGGTTAGACAAAGGCCTCCATAAACCTTATAAATTGATAAAAGTGTAACCAAAAGTGATCTAATAATTGCATAATGGAAAAAGCCAATGCTGTATTACTCTGTACCCCATCATCATTTACCAATAAAGGGAACAACAACAACAACAACAACAAACAAACAAACAAAAAACCCCAAGGTCTGAAAAGTCCTTAAGTGGAAGAGCCAGGTCTAGGGCCAGGTCTCTAGCTTCCCAGACTAATGATCTTTCCATCCCGAGGGACATGAGTCTCTCACACTAAAATGGCATCTGAAATATCAGGTCTAAATTGCAGCATGGCCAAATGCTAGCTGTTTGACTCTAGGCATGTTTGGTAACTTCCCTAAAACTCAGTTTTCTCCTGTGTGAAGTGAGGGTGACAGTTTCTCCCTCATTAGAAAAAAGCTCATGAAGCGCCAATCACCTTCACCTAGCTCTTGGCCCCTCTTGCAGCCCCCTTTCCCACATCCTGGTCAACATCAGCTTCCTGGCTCCTGTACCGCTTAGCAGTTCTGCACAGCCACATCTTCCCAACCCCGTTTACAAGGACATTGACTAGTTTCCTCTGATCCCTTGACCTCTTGGAGATTTTGAGAAGCCACACTGAGGGATGCAGAGGTCAGGTCTGTCCCTGGCAGCATCTCCCCTCCTCTGACCACCCCCAGCAGAGGATTCAAGGACTGTCATTCCATTTCCACAGCTTCTGGGCTCCCAGGCAGCCTTCAGCCAGCTACAGTCCCCTCCCCTTGCACTCATGTGCCACAAGCAGGCCTGTGCCAGAACTCCCAGCTCTAGCCCAGATTTGCAAGCACTGCTGGCCTGAGAAGCCAGGACCCTCGCCACCTCTGACCCCTGGCCATCCCCCACCCTTGGGTGGTCAGCACTGTCCTGCCCAGGAGCCTCACAGTCCACCTTCATGGGTCTTTTCATGTTAGTGGTAACCATTCTGTCTGTCACCCCAACCATATTACCTTTTAAGCCTGGAGAAGACCTGACTGGCGCAGAGAATGGTCAGCCACAAACACTTGTCTAGTACCCACCCGCTGCTCCTGCCCAACCTCAGTTTGTTTATGACACTCAAAGCCCGGCCACACCAGATAGTCACCTTTCTGCCAGGTTCCCGAGAACTCGGTTGCACTTTGTAGAGAAGTGGGAAGCCGGCCACACAGATTTCCCAAGTGGTCCTTGGGCCCATGGTTGTCCGCCTCTCTCTCTTTCTAGCAGGGGAGGATGGTCTCCACACCAGCACAGTCCGTACTCACCTCAGGGGCTCGGGCCACGCTTTTCCCAGGGAAAAGGGAGCTGGGCAGACCCCAACCTCCATCCTCAGAACGTGCTCACACACCTTTGAAGCTCCCCCTGGCAGGGCACAGATGGGAAAAGCTGGTCAGTAGGAAAATAGTCCCCCATTCATGGGGGTCCATCCCACCCCACAGGACTCAGAAAGCCACCTCATCCCCCACCCTGTCCCCCTGCTTCCCCTCCCTGGAGTAAGCGCCTTTCCTGCTTGACCCGGTCAGATGTTTGCTGATCCTTCCAGACACAGCTTAGATGGCCCTGGAAGGCCATCTCTGACCTGTTTCAGAAAGAATTAAATGTTCAGGGCTCCAGACAGTCACAACAGTCTTAGCTTGTTGTCAGTCACTTGTGATATGGCCCAGCACACTGGCTCTGACCCTGCCGTCTGATACAGGGTCCGGCCCTTTGGACAGGTCAGGCAGGGAAGCGCTCTCTCAGGCTGGTCCAAGTGCAGGGTCTGTGCCTGAAATAGGGTGTCCATGCCCTCACCTCTGTCCCCATCCTTCTTCTGAAGACCCTACAGTGTCACTTATGCTCATGGCTTTCAGCTAAACTACCAATGTAGCCTGGACAGATTTCTATTCAGCAAATATTTGCTGAGCACACCTGTGCCTTGCCCATGGCAGGGCCTTTCTTTCTTCTATTTTCCATCACCTGAGAAGGCTTCACAGCAGTCATGAGTGAGGTAAAGTTCCATTGTTGTTGTTAGGAGCCATTGAGTCAGTGTCCGACTCATAGCAACCCTACATACAACAGAAGAAACACTATTGTCAGTGCTTCTCTGCTATTCATAGGGTCTTCAATGGCGGATTGATTTTTGGGAGTGGGTTGCCAGGTCCTTCTCCCACTCCTGGAGTACCTGGTGTTCCCATGTGGTCTCCCATCCAAGTACTAACCAGGTCTGACCCTGCTTAGCTTCCAAGATCTGACGGGATTGGACACCACAGTGCTATGGCTGCAGGCGAATAGTTCCATACCTAATACCAAAATCCCCCATCCCATGAGGTGCCCCAGCTCCTTAGGACCCAGGCAGAGGAAGGGCAGGCCCAAAGGCAAAGTCCTGTGTCAGCTACCTGATGCTTTGGAAGCACATGTTATACAGGTTTAATTTGCCCTCAACAACAACAACAACAACAACAAAAGGAACAACAACAACAACAACAACAACAACAAAATCAATTTAAACTGAGCAGCGATTCTATTTTAGTAAATCTCCTCTTTCCAAACACTGAAGGCCTTGAGGTGAGTTTGAAATGGGATTTGGGTTCTGTGGTTCCCCTGGTCATCTCTGTTCCCACTTGCCCTTCCTGGAGCCAGTGGTGTGGTAGTATCTGCTGAAAGGCAGGAGGAAAAGTATCTGTTCTTCAGGAGGAAAAGGCCCTGCTTTCTTGCCAGTTTCTGTGGTGTAACTACTAACATCATGACATTGACCATAGAGTTTGGAAGAGATTAACCTAGTCTGCTCTCAAATCTAGGTCCAGCTGGCTCCTACACTTGATTGACTGCAGGTGAATGTAATGTTAAACCCTGTAGGATACATTCATCACTCAGCATGGCCCATAAACACCAGCCACCTATTTTATCAGGAAGAAAAGTCACCGTCTTCCCAAGCAGGAAGAAAACCTGCAGAGGGGTCATATGTTGCTATCCAATATGGCAGCAACCTGAGTTATTCACAGAGTAATTTTATTTATTTAATAAATAATTGTATATATTGTATACAAAATATTTTGAATTATATATACATACACATATTGTGGAATGGCTAAACTAAGCTAATGAATGCATGCATTACCTAATATATTTATTTACTTTGTGGTCAGAACACTTAAAATCTGCTCTCTCAGCCATTTGCAAGAATGTAATGTGTTATTATTACCTATAGTCACTATGTTGTATAATAGGTGTTTTGAACACATTTCTCTTTTCTAACTGAAATTTTGTGTGCTTTAATCATTTCCTCCTTAACTTCCCCTTTTCTGCCTCTATTCGTCATCATTCTATATGAGTTCAACATTTTTAGATTTCACATATTAGTGAGATCATGTAGAACTTGATTTTCTGTGCCTGGTTTATTTCACTTAATATAATATCCTCCAGGCTCGTCCATGTTTTTGCAAATGATGACATTTCTTTCTTTTTAAAGGTTGAATAGTATTCATATACACTACATTTCCTTTATTCATTCATCTGTTGGTGGCAACTAAGGTTGTTTCCATTTCTTGACTGTTATGGCTAATGCTGCAATGAACATACTGATCCCATTTCCTTTGGATGTATACCAAGAAGTGGAGTTGATGAATCAGAAGGTAGTTCTACTTTAAATTTTTTGAGAAACCTCTATATTATTTTCCATAATGGCTGTAATTCATTTATATTCCCATCAACAATACGAGGGCTCTGTTTTCTCCACATTCTCACCAACACTTATTATGTTTAATCACTTTTATCCATTCTAACATGTATGGTGGTATCTCATTTTAGGGTTTGGTTTGCTTGTTTGTTTGTTTCCATTTTTGGTGCTTGGAAATCAAATCAAGGGCCTCATACATGTTGAACACATGTTCTACAACTGAGCTAAATCCCTGGCCACTTTTTGTGGTTTTAATTTGCATTTTCCATGATGGTGGGCATATTTCTCCTATACCTATTGGTCATTTGTACATTCTTTTGAGAAATGTCTGTTCAGATCCTTTGTCCATTTTTATCAGGTTGCTTCCTTACTACTGAGCTGAGTTCCTTATATATTTTTCATATTAACCTCTTATCAGATATGTATATGGTTTGCAAATATTTTCTCCCATTGTGTAAGTTGTCTCTTTTCTTTCTTGTTTTCTTTTCTGTGCAGAGGCTTTATAGATTATTATTCCATTTATGTACTCATGCTTTTATTTCCTGTGATTTTAGATTCAAATAAAAAAAAACGGTGTGATCAATGCCATGGAACATTCCTCCTCTTTTTATATTTTCTTTTTGTTTATTTATTTACTCAGTATTTTAATTATACATATTGAGATGTTGAGTGATGATTCAATTCACATATCCATTCCTGTTTTCTTCTAGTGGTCTTATAGTTTCAGGTCTTATGTTTAAGTCTTTAATCCATTTTGAGTTCATTTTGTATACAGTGTGTAATAAGGCTCTTAGTTCATTTTTCTACATGTGGATATTGAGTTATTCCAAGCCATGAGCAGTTTTAACTGTATTTGAGTTCTACCTTAAATCCTAGTTCTCTCCTTTAATTACCAAAAGAAAGGCTTGGTGACTCCTTATCCACTCCCATCCTTCACCAGGCTTCATGGAGTTCTCCTCTCTCCCTCCCTGCCACACCAACATCACCTTGAGGTCGCAGAATGACACTTCTTTTGGGATCCCAGCATGCTGGAGGGAGGACTTTGGAGTCAGACACGTGTTGATTCCGTTCTTGCTGCTACCACTAAGAGATGTAATCATGGACAGATAAAATAGATGACACCTCAATTGCAGGGTTGTTGGGAGGACTAAATAATACAGTGTAACAATCACCTTGCAAAGAGCAACAAACAGGCAAAGCATCTACTTCCTTTCCTTTCATGGTACCTAGGAGAAACAAGGGCTGAGCCATTATGTAGGTGATGTTGGCTCAGTATCTGTGCTTAAAACTGCCCCAGAAGGCTTACAGATTTTCCTGGGATAGAGGAATACACAGAGGAGAGGGGTACTGGCAGTCTCACGAGAATGCAGTCCACTGCTCCTGTAGGTCATTTGGTGTTATGGAAAGTGTACACTGCAACGTGGAAAACCAGGTTCAGTTAACAGCTTTGCAAATATTAGGTATTTGACATTAGGCATGTTATTTAATTTCTTTAAGCCCTCATTGCCTGATCTGTAAAATGTAGATAATAGTTTCTGCTTCATTAGGTAAACACTTGATAAATGCTTGTTGCATTTCTCCACGTCCTTGACCCCTCTCCCAGCCTCTTGTCCACATGCTGATGAATGTCTTTTTTGTGCTCCTGATGCCTCAGTAATCTTTTCCACCCTGCTTTTCGAAGGCACTACCTAAATTCCCCCAAAACCTTTACTCTTCAGAAGGAAAATCTCTAGTCACAGTCTTATTCTGAGTCTTTTAGGTCTAAACACTCCAAGGTCTTACAATATTTAGTAATATTCAGATTCCTGTTGTTACCCACATGGTGACAAAATTATGTTGACAACACTGTATATATAGTAGGATGACAAATTAGTCATTTATAATCAAAGACACCCATGTCAGGGCACAGGTGCCAAGCCAGTGAACCGAGTTACCCTCTCACTATTTACAAGATCTCCTTCAATGACAAGGACTCTTGATAGACACAGAACCTTGGATGGTTGTCGAGGGGTGCAACTTTTCCAAGTTCAGAAACAGTCTGAAATTACCTGACCCAAACCAGAAACACTTCCCTGTTGAGCAGCTTGAACCTGACTCTCATCCCAGGGCACTTTGGGACCCACAGCTCTCTGCACTGACCAGCTCTCTTCAGCTGCAAAGACCTCACCGGATGAGCAGGAGCTCCAGTTGGCGGGCCTGGGAAAGCCTGGCCTCTAGAGCTGGACCTGCCTCTGGGTCTCATCATGTCCTGGAGTGACAGCTGACCTCAGCCCATTCTGTCATTGTAAGGATTTTGCTGTCTGTCCACACTTTCCTTTCCTGGGCCTCTTGCAAGAGAAGGTGTGGAGGAGGGGGCAAGGCACTGTCCCCATTGTCTGTAGGGTGGGCAGATCTAGGAGGACCCTTCTATCAGGATCTAAGCAATAACACATTGCTCCCACCCCAACTGGGACAAATATCTCCCATTAATTGCTTTGCCTGGATGCCACTATGTTTTGGCCTTGAAATACACTATGGTTTCATTATCTAATAATCTTTTCCTATTTTTTTGGACAAATGGCATATCCTCTAGTGGTTTGTATTTTAACCACCTTCACATCTAAAGGGGCTTATGACAATTTTCTCATTCCTTTGTGTCCTCAGAGTCTGTTTATGTCTAAAAAAGCAGGCAAAAACTAAGTCCTGTGCACTTGGGTGGAATCTCTGTGGTTGAGAAATCTACATCTCAATTCTTAACACTTGAGCTAAAAAGAAAAAGTAGTATTAGATTCTATCCCAATAAATAAAAGAAATATCAGTGAACTCCTATTGATATACATCAATGACTGAATAAACAAGTAAATAATGGGAGGAGACAAATTTCCCATGCAGAAGAGTTCAGAACAATGTAAGCAGATGGTCCATCATCCAGGAGGTGGAGCATAGCTCTTTTTCCCTAAGTATGGCTGCCCAGGAGTTGTTTGTGTGGAAAGAAGGTAGAAGAATGACTACAGTGGAGACATCTTACAAGCACTCCCTCAATCAGTGATAGAGACTAATAGAGACTGGGGTTATTATAGATTTTGGAGAAGACCACAGAAGTAAAGTACCATTTCCACCACATCCTATCAAAGGACTTATTGCTATTGATGTTGACCTTGATCATCTGTCCTAGGTTTTGCCTTTCAAGATTTTTCCCCCATATTTTGAGTTATTATCTCCATTTCTAAGAGAATTTTCTTGTGTTCAGATTATTATTGTTGTTAGGCGTTGTTGAGTCAGAATCTGATTCGTAGCAATTGTATGTACAACAGGTGAAACAGTATTGTTACTGCTTCTCTGGTATTCATAAGGTTTTCTTCAATGGCTGATTGTGTTTTGGGAGCGGGTTGCTGGGTCCTCCTCCCAAGCCTACAGTACCTGGTGTTCCTAGGTGGTCTCCTATCCAAGTGCTAACCAGGCCTGACCCTGCTTAGTTTCTGGGATCTGATGGGATTGGATGCTACAGTGGTATGACTGCAGGCTGTGCTCAGATAGTTTTCCTTAATTTACATTTTTGATGTATATACTGTTTTTTTTTTTTTTTTTTTTTGTAGGAAGTTGTTCTTAGTTTTTATCAGATTCTTAAAAGGAGTCATGAGTACCGCTGGGCACAGTGGTGCATGCCTGTAATCCCAGCGGTTTGGGAGGCGGAGGCGGGAGGATCGCAAGTTTGAGACCAGAGGCAGTCAGCATAATTTAGTGAGACCCTGTTGCAAAAAAAGTAAAAAAATGGGCTGGGGGTGCAGCTCAGTGGTCCAGCACTTGCAGAGAGAGTGCAAGTGTGAGGCCTGGATTCAACCCCCAGGACTGGGGAAAAAAAAAAAAAAAGTCATGACTGAGGAGAGAGAAGTCACAAGCATAACGAGACCAATAAAGAGCACTTTAGGTCAGATTTGGGATCAGTCAGTGTTGGGGATTTTTAAAAAATAATATTTCCCAGCTAGGGTCCCTCATGACAGCTTGAGGGGCTGACCCCTAGTTGACCCCAGGGCTCATCTCATTCACTCAAAACAGCCCCTCCCATCGAGTGAGCAAAGATGGCCCCCGGCCAGCTTGACCAGCCTCAACCACCATAATTTTGATTGGCTCCCCTCACAACAGTGCAGGTAATAACTGTCTCCACTTGGCAGTTATGTCTGTTTGCTCCCTGTACCTGCCAGCCGTGTGCCCCGATTGGCTGAGCCCCACCATGTGACCCTTCCAGGACCCTATAAAAGCAGGGCTCCTGGACCCCTATTCATTCCCCGTAGCACCACCGATCCTGACCTCTCTGACCATCTCCTGAACCTCATCACCTGGACCAGCGCTCCCTACTCCTGCAAGACCATCTAGCAAGCCGGCGAGATCAAGCCCAGGGGCCCCGAAGAGCCGAAGGCATCTAGCAAGCCACGAAGAGCCTCCCAACTCCTCCCATCCTTGGGAAGGAGGGGGGTAAAGAAGGCGAG
>VMDO01031979.1:0-19489 GCA_007922755.1 Pedetes capensis
GGTAACCTATATGAATAATGTTTATCAAATTGCATATATGAAAATTGTCACAATGAAAAGCATGTCAAAATGAATCACATTATGATGTACATTAAAAATTTCTAATAAAAAAATACTGATTTCATTTCCTTTGAGTGTGTATTCAGGAGTGGAATTTTTGAGTCACATGATCATTCTATTTTTAATTTTTTGAATAATCTCCCTATTGTTTTCTATAATGGCTGAACTACTTTACATTGCCACCCACAGTGTATGAGTTTCCTTTTCTCCCCATCCTCTGTTAGTATTTACTATCTTTAGTCCTTTGATAATTGCCATTCTTACTAGAATGATGTGATATCTCATGGTAGTTTTGATTTGCATTTCCTGTTGGTTAGTGATGTTGAGAGTAATTTCATGTACTTGTTGCCCATTTGTATGCATTCTTTTGAAAAGTATCTATTTAGATCTATTGCTTGTTTTTAATTGTTTGATTTTTCTTTTTGAGTTTTTTGAGTTCCTTATATGTTCTAGATATCAACTCCTTGTCAGGTGTATAGCTTGAAAACATTTTCTCCTGTTCCATAGGTTTCATCTTCCCTCTGATGAGTGTTTCCTTTGCTGTGAAGAATCTGTTTAGTTTGGTGTAATCACATGCATGTATGTGTGCTTTTGTTTTCGGTGTTTCTGGGGTATTGTCTAAAACAGTACTTGCTCATACCAAAATCCTGAAATATGTCCTCTATGTTTTCTTCCAGTACTTTCATTTTTTCAGATTTTACATTTAAATCTTTAATCTGTTTTGGCTTGACTTGTTTAACTGGTGAGAGACAGTGGTCTACTTTCATTCTTCTGCATGTGGATACCAAATTTTCCCAGGACCATATTCTGAAAAGACTGTCCTTTCTCCAATGTGTTTTCCTACCATCTTTGTCAAAAGATCAGTTGGCAGTAGTTGTGTGGATTTACTTCTAGTCTGCTTGTTCTGTTCCATTGGTGTGTGTGTCTGTTTTATGTCAATATCATGATGTTTTGATGATGACAGCGTTGTAGTGTATTTTGAAATCAGGTAGTATAATGCCTCTTACTTTATCATTTTGCTTGAGATTATCTTGGCTATTCTGTAGTTCTGTAGTTCTGTAGGGCTTTCTGTAGTTCCATACAAATTGTCGGATTGTTTTTCTAGATCTATGAAGAATGCCATTGGTATTTTGAAAAGGATTGCATTGAGTCTATAAATAACTTTGGGTTGTATGAATGTTTTACAAATATTGATTCTTCTAATCCATGAACACAGTCCATGGTGTTTTTCCATTTGTATGTGTATCTTCTTCAATTTATTTCATGAATATTTTATAGTTTCATTGTGCAGATCTTTTCTCCTCTTTGGTTAAATTTAGGCCTACCTATTGCTTTCTTGGTTTCTATTTCAGATAATTTCCTATTGGTATATAACAATACTATTAAATTTTGTATGCTGAGTTAGCATTCTAAAACTTAGCTGAATTCATTTAGTAATTCTAATAATTTTTTGGGGGGGAGAGTGAGAAGGACCAGATAGCCCACTCACTCCCAAAACAATCAGCCAATGAAAACCTTATGAATAGTAGAGTAGCACTGACAATAATGCCTGGCATGGCACAGTGTTGGGGAGTGTTTCTGTCATCTGTAGTACACAGGGTCACTATGAGTCAGACCCAACTCAATGACATTTAACAACAACAACAACTATAATTTTTTGGTGGTGTCTTCAGTTTTATCTGTATGTTAGATCATGTCATCTACAAACAGTGACATTTCAGTTCATCTTTTCCAATTTGGATGCTCTTTATTTCTTTGTCTTGCTTCATTGTTCTGACTAGGACCTCTAAAACCATCAATTTTTCCCCATTCAGTATAATGTTAACTGTTGTTCATTATATTTGGCCTTTATTATAATTACATTTTGGTACAGACTATGTGTATCTATTTTGTTCAGTGATTTTATTGTGAGGAAATGTTGAATTTCATCACAAACACCTTCTTTGCATCTATTGAAAAGACTGAGTTTTAGTGCTTTCTGTTGATGTGATGTATCATGGTACATTTTAGAAATCTAAGGTAAGCACCTACAGCATGCTAACATTTCTGGGTTTTATTTGATGTATCTGTATAAAATCATTTTGATTTTTAATATGTCCACTTATTTTCTGGTCTGGTTCTTCTAGTGCACATGCTTCAAGAGGAACTGACCTTTTTGTCTTATTAACTCTTTTATTTTCAAGATCTAGACTAGTATTTTGAATGGAAGTTTAGTGTTTCCACATAATATTTATTTGTACTATTTTACTTATTAACAAATAAATTCACATGGCACACCTCCTCATATATATTATCTCATTTAATCATTTTAACAACACATAAACTAGTAATTTAGGAAGTAAAAATGTTGAAGTTAATTCTCATAGGTAATGAGAGATAAAAATGTAACTATGAACTCTAATTCTATAGATGTCTGACTACCACAATGACATATTTTTATTTATAATAGAAAATATTTTATTTATACTGTTAGCATAGGACCTTCAAAAATTTTCTTAGCAAAACTAAAATTCCTGAGTTGGGCCATTTATGGGGGAGTGCCACACACATTAATTTTGAATAGATATAGGGAAGGGAAGGTTATTATTAACTTGAAACAAGAAATTTTCTGTACTCCATTGGATTAATCAGCTTTCCATTATTGAGAAAAAAAAAAAAAAAACCTAAGTGATGCAACTTATAAAAAGGAAAGATGTATTTTAGCTCCCAGATTTAAAGTTTCAGCCCATAGTGGCTGGGTCTCATCACATTGGGCCTGTGGTGTCACAGTGCATGACAGTGGGGAGTACGTGATAGAGCAAAATTTTTCATCTCATGGCAGCTAGAAGGAAAGAGAGATGAAGAAGCCAGGTCCCAACATATCTAGGGCACATCTCCAGTGACCTGACTCACTTTCTCTAGAACCCAACTCCCAAAAGTTCCAAAAAATGCCTCCTAATAATGTCCCAATAGCACCATTGACAGGTCAACAAGCCTTTAACACACGGAATTTTGGGGGACATTTCAGGTCAAAATCATAACATACATTAATTTTAACTTGCATAAACAGTAATTTCCCATGGTTCATAAGACAGTCCCAGCCATCCTTGCTTCCAAGGAGCACTCTGGTTGCATTTCTTCTAGGACAGATCTGTTGGTTCTTTTGTCAGTCTATGGTATATTCAATATTTGTCTCCAGCATGATAATTCAAAGGGATCAATTCTTCTATTGTTTCCTTTATTCAATGTCCAGCTTTTACAACCATATGATGCAACTCAAACTACCATGGCATGAGTCAGGCACACCTTCATCTTCAATGTGACATCTTTACTTTTCAACACTTTAAAGCGGTCTTTTACAACAGCTTTTCCCGGTGCAATGCATCTTTTGATTTCTTGATTGCTGCTTCTGTGGGAGTTAATTGTAGAACCAAGAAAGGCAAAATCTTGGGCAACCTCAATCTTTTGTCCATTTTTCATCTAGATCCTAGAAAAAACAGTTCTTTTCTTCGAAGGCAGAAGTTCTACTTGCTATAAACATCATCAATTTGCCATGATTTGTTTCAGATAGAGTAATCGATGTTAAAATAAATATTAACATATTTGCTAATAGTTATGAAGTAGATGAAGTAGAAGTAGATGAATGCAGCATATACATGAGTAAAATGTACTTTTTGAGAATATAAAAGATATTTTCTCTCTGCTTTAACTGTTTTCAGTATTCATTTCTTCTCTTCACCTATCAAATTGTTTTTAAATATCAAAACTTATATTTTTGGCAGTTCCATAGTGTTTCCAACATTAAAAGGAAGGGCAACATTTCTGGAATGCTTTTAGTTATCTGAGAGGCAGTATTTAATTTTGAGTCATAATTTAGACACATATGAAATCTCCAAATATCTTTTTATTTAAACAGTAAATTACAAAGCATCCATCGTTACAAGGACCACACTGTCACAAATAAATAGGGCAGGAACCCAGGTGTTATTTATTTAGGTACTTATTTCAATTGACTTTCAAAGAAAAACATTTCTTTTCAATTAGAATTCTCTTTGGAATCACATAAATTATTTAACGCATTGATTATGAAGATTATAGTCACCATGTATGGCTTTCTGAGCCATTTCAGTTTTCTAAAATAACATGTACTCTCTACAGAAATATGAAAGCATAAGATATCTAACTGACTTTTGGACCATTTTGTTTCATTTTGCCTAAATTTCTCATTATGTTTTGGGAAATCAAATTTGGACATGATTTTACCCTGTCTGATTTCTATACTGCTACTCAAATTTCTATTTCCTTCTTATTGAAGCATTAGAAAAAATATTGGCACAGAAGTAATATTTTACATTAGCATCTCATTTGCTTTCCAAGGAGTTTTATCCAGAAGTAATAAGGGAGGCAGGAAGGGCATTGGTTTTTAGGTAGTGTATAATCTGACCTGGGATAAATTCTACAATCCTGAAAAGGAATAAATAAAATAAGTGTTTTTGTTTCTGGTTTTTGATTTTGACTTTTTCTCCCATTAAGGAGAAAAGTGAAAAGTCAGGCTGAACACTAAGATTCCTAATGAGATGAACAGCATTAACAAAGACTTGGTTCTGGATGCTGCCAGGTGGCCTAATTGTATTAGTTATGGAAATGGTGCCCTCCAGAGGAATTTTGCAGGAATTTGCAAGGCTGAAAAGGAACAGGGAAAACTGAAGCCTGTGAAAATGATGAAATGAAATATAAGCTTTCAAAAGTAAATTGACATTTAATTTGGCATAGATAATTAATAGATTCCTCAATTAAAATTTAGTGCTGAAAGCCAACATTATATCCATGACAAAAAAAAATCAACAAACATATTTTTTAAAATGCTTCAGACCATCTATGAATGTGTATTTATATATTGTATTTTTGTATAATTTTAAAATATGTCATACGTTTAAAATACATTTAATCAATGACACAGTAAAGAATTCAAAATTATAATCCCATTGTTTTCTATCATTCTTCTGGCAAGTTCTTTAGCTATTCATATAAATAAATTGTAATCTTATATTAATATCACTGAAATGCGCATAGGCTATCCTCATCAATTATTGGAAGCAAATTGAAGTGGAAGAACCCAAAGCCCTAGATTAGGTATAGCAAGCCAAAATTAGCACCACAAAGTGTCAGTGGTTAAAAATAGATAGTGAATAAATTGAAGGAATTATGAAGCTGCTTTCTCTTCGTCATTTAAATATTTAAACTTTCTTAATTTTAGAGAATGCATAATGATATTTTCACATGATAATTTATTGTCATTATCACCAAATTACTCTTGCTATTTTATGCCACTCACTGAGGCAAATGCCAGGGAAAAGAGAATTCACATTTAATTATTTGATGGCTTTTTACCCACACACCATGGTGATCTTCTGCATTTGAATTCTTGAAGGAGAAAACAAAGTTAGCAGAAAGCAATTTCCTTTTGATGATTTATAAAAATAAAGAGCTAAAATTTTTATTTTAAGATACGGTGCCAGAGTTTCTTTCAGAGAGAACTATCTTAGCGTAGACAGGTATTTCCACACTAAACTACTTCTGTACGCTTCTTGGTGTAGAGGTGATCAATACTTAACATGAGCTAAATAACGAAATGGGCTGGAGTTTAGTTCAGTTGGTAGTAGTGGGTAAAGTACTGTGCCACATTCTCTGAGGACCCCGGTTTGATCCCGAGGACCACAAAAATTAGGGGAGGACATGGCAATCCACTCCCAAAGCAATCGAAACAATCAGCCATTGAAAACCCTATGAGGGTCACCATGAGTTCGGCGCTACTCAATACACAATCTTTCTTGCTTTGCCTCAGAGGAGGAAGGGAGCAGAAATGATTGGAAAAAAGAACTAAAAAAGCAGATTGGTGCCAGTTTGAAAAATAAGCAGAAATTGTCAGGGGGAGAAATGATCAAAAGTCCCCAGTGATGTTGCAGTATGAACCATTTCTCTATACTAAAATATTGCCACCTAAAGAAATTATGTAATGCTTTAAATATATAGATGGTAGAAAATTTATATAATATATACCAATGTACCCACCTGCAGCCATAGCCCTGTGGCAACTGATCCTGTCAGATCTTGAAAGCTAAGCAGGGTTGGTCCTGGTTAGTACCTGGATGGGAGACTGCTTGGGAACACCAGAAGCTACAGGCTTGGGAGAAGGACCTGGCAACCCCCTCCCAAAAATCAATCTGCCATTGAAAACCCTATGAACAGCAGAGAAGCACTGACAATAGTGTTTCTCCTGTTGTACAGAGGGTCGCTATGAGTTGGATACCGACTTGACAGCACCTAACAACAATAACAACAATGTACCTACCACCCAATAACAGGAAATATTATCGTATTAGCCATATATGCTTCATCCATTTCTTATATAAAAATAAAATATTAGTGGAACACACTTGTATATCTTCCCTTCATCCTGCTTTCATGAGGAAATTGTAACCAAATGCAATGGGTTGCTGCTTGGTGAGTGCAAAGCCAATAAGCATGACCAGGAGATAAAAGAGTGGAGGGAGGTTTATTACTTGTAGCACATAAAAGTAGTGGAGAAACTTCTCCAAGCTAGCATTTTTCCCAAAGAAAGCAAGGGAATTTTATGGGGGAAACATAAATATTCACATATCAAGGTTGGCACATCACTGAGCATGGTCAGTTGGAGGTGATACATCACATACTCAAATAAAAGACTGATATGAATGCCTTTAGGTAGAGAATTTACTATTATTGTGAGCAAAGTTTACCCTAGGTCACATAAAAAAATGAATCAGAGTGAATCAGTGATTTTGCCTGGTTCCTTATAAGTTTCTCTAAAAGGTCTTAGCTGAAACAAACAATAGCAAAATCACTTTGAAGGCACATTAGTGTCATACTAAGGAGCAGTGGATTTTTCCCCCATAAGCATAGGAGTTTACCCTAATAGTGCCAGCCTAACTGCCAACCAAGTCACTATTCTGAAGTCAGTGTGTATATTCTCATAAATATTTTATATATTATTTAATTTGATATGATATAGTTATATATCCTATAACTTTGTATATGTACATATACCTGTTTATGCATGTATAGAGCCGACCTTAATGACAGAAATGGAGTGAAGCCCCTGGGACCTACTTTGCCGATGTGTCACAACTCAAAATGAGAAAAAAACACAGTGCTTCCAACAATGGGTTCAAACATAAAAAGATTGTGTGCATGGCAAAATGTTGGGTAGTGTTTAGTTCTGCTGGATTTAGGGTCACTATGAGTGGGATCTGACTCTATGGCACCTAACAACAAAAACAACACGTATGCATAACTTAACAAATTATTGTGTTTAATGGTTGTTATTGTTGTTGTTAAGTGCCATCCAGTAGGCTCCAACTCATAGTGACCCTCAGGGTTTTCAATGGCTGATTTTTTTGAGATTGCTTCAGAAGTGCATTGCCACATCCTTTTCCCATTTTGTGCTGTGCTGGGAATTGGTATAATAATATAAACATATAAATCTTAACCATTAAACAAGTTGAGGTTTAGCTTAGTTAATAGAGTGCTGCTCCACACTCTATTAACTAAGCTAAACCTCAACTTGTTTAATGGTTAGGATTTATATGTTTATATTATTGTTGTTGTTAGGTACCGTCGAGTCGGTATCGGACTCATAGCAACCCTCATAGGGTTTTCAATGCATGACTGTTTTGGGGATTGCCTTAGGAGTGGATTGCCAGGCCCTTCTCCCATTTTTGTGGTGCTGGGAATAGAACTCAGGACCTCAGAGACTGCAGCGCAGTGCTCTACCAACAGCTAAATCCCAGCCCATGTTTATACTATAGGGACATTTTAAAACTTTTTCACTTAAGATTATATTGTCTCACTCTTTATTTTGATTATATATATATATATATATATATATATATATATATATCCTAATTCCTTTATTTTTAGCTATTGTCTAGTGTCCATCTTATAAATAAATGATATTTGTCCATTACTCTACTCATATACTGTTGTTGTTGTTGTTGTTGTTAGGTGCCATCGAGTTGGTATCTGACTCATAGCAACCCTCCATACAACCGGCAAGACACTATTATCAGTGCTTCTCAGCTGTTCATAGGGTTTTCAAAGGCTGATTGAATTTTGGGAGTGGGTTGCCAGGTCCTTCTCCCAAGCCTACAGCACCTGGTGTTCCCAGGCAGCCTCCCATCCAAGTACTAACCAAAGCCAACCCTGCTTAGCTTCCAAGATCTGATGGGATCAGATGCCACAGGACTATGGCTGCAAGCCATATACTGTTAGTCACTTATATTTTATCAATATTACAAAAAAATTTCAATTAATCCTTCCCCATGTCTCTTCAATATCTTACAGAAAGTTGCTACAGTAGATATCTAACAGTAAAATTACTATATTTTAGGGTAAGGCCATCATTAGCAATGCTAACTGAAATCAAGTTGTTATCTATTATAACTTTTATAATTCTCACTTCGACCAGTAATTTCTAACAATACACACTACTAGTTAGGTCAATCAGTGTCATTACAGTTTTAAGTGGTTGCCACTTTTATGGCTGTGGTATGGTATTCCATTTTGAAAATTTAGATTAATGTTAATGATAAGGGATGCTAGGCAAGATAAAAGGGAAAAAAGTGCCCCCTGCATCCACTGATTGCCTGGGCACTATTTGTGACATATGAATGTCAGTATGTTAACTTCCTCTATAAACAGTTGTGTGGTCAGTGACCAGTAATACCCTGTACAAATGTAGACAGCAAGGGCCTCCCATGTCTGGACTAGGTGAAAGGAACCTCCTTTGAGGCAAGACCTCTTCTGCATTAAAGAAAAAATTCGTGTTTTACAACCTAAAAAATATGTCAAAATAAGGCAGATTTCAGGGCTCAATCAAAAATCCCTCAGCCACTTTCAAGCCTATCCTTCTATTACTTGGTTAAAGATAAACTGACTCTTTCCTTTCAGTGAATGATAAAAGTCCACAGGCTACTCAAAGGTAACTTTTAGCTATAGGTAAACTGATTGTAATAAATGCTGTTCCTTCCTGGTCTAAAAGTCAAAAGATAAACTGACAATAAATACAGGTAAAATTTTTTTCTTCCTATTTCAGGTACATCCTGAGTCTTGGGCCACACAGAGCAAACTCTTAGTCCACTACAGACAAAGGTAAAGCCAATAATAATATAGCTAATTATTTCCTTCTCAGCCAGCCCAGAAAAGGCCAAGCAAGAGTTTTAAGCCCAGCACTCATTTCATATTGGGTGGGCAGCACCTAGGAACTCAATTGAAAAAGGAGGACCAAGGACTCCTTCCAGTCTCTTGTGTGTCTCCTGGAGTATCTGCCTTGTCTCTCCAAGGTGCATCTCTTACTTTTACTCTACTAAGGACTTACTTCGCTCGTTATCCGGACTTGGCCTCTTTCTCTGTCTGGAGGATCATCCTGACTTGACCATAGTTCACTCTGCCTATGGACCAGGCTTCCTTCCTGGCTTCTCTACTTCCTCAATTACAGGACTACCACTTTGAATTCTAATAGAGTTGGCAGAATTTTTCCTTCAACCTCTCCCATCTCCTTTTCCCTTGGCACCTACACCATAACTCTCAAGGCATTCTCCCTCTAACTCCAATAAATTATCCCTGAAATCCTTTTGGTATCTATTTTTAAATTCTTTTATCAATGAGACCAAGAACCATGGAAAGGGACTCTGTATTCAGTGGCAACATTAAGTCAAAAGGCATTGCATGTGATATTAACCAGTCAGAATTATCTTCTGTGAATTCATTGTTCATATAATTTGCTTAGTTTCATTTTGACTGTCTTTTTTAATATTTTTAATTCTAATCATTTGTGGGTTGTAGTACTGGAAAATTCCCCCTCTTTTGTTTATGATGTCCTTTCTACTGCATCAAAGTATAAGTTTTTTTTAAATTTTGTGCTTTTTCTATTTTAAGAAATGGTTCTCTACTATAATTTCACAAGATATTTTTTCCTAAAAGACCTTCTAAAAGTTTTAAAGAATTTTGTATATTTCATAATCAATTTATGCATATTTCTATCTTCATATGGCACAAAAAAATATGGGGGAAGGACATGTCAATCCACTCCTGAAGTAATCCAGAAACAATCAGCCATTGAAAACCATATGAGGATCACTATGAGTTGGATATGACTTGATGGCACCTAACAACAACAACAACAACAACATGGCACAAAAAGCAATATTAATCCATCACTTTCTGTAAATATAGCTAATTATCTGTCACCATTCACTGAAGTTTATTTTCACTACTGATTTGTAATATCACTGTATTTATACATGCATGCACATAAATGTGCATTTATATTTCTCATCACATTATTGTTCCTTGTTATTAATAGTAAATGATATGGGTCATTAGTTATATTTCAAATTATTAATTGGAAATAATGGAACACTATTAATTTTTTAGTTTATTTCATAACCAGAAATTTTAATGAATTCTCTTATTTGTTCTAATCCTTTGACTTTTCCATTTAAATTGTCAAACCATCAAAGTACAATGATAAGATTTTCCTCCAATTATTATAGCCTTTTTATCACAATGTTCTTGCTAGGACTTCCAATGTGTTGTTGTATAGAAGTAATGTAAGTAGCTCTATAAAATTCCTTGTGAAAATACAACTGTCTTAAATACTTCAGCTTTGACTAAGAATCATGTCATTTATTTCTAATAGATATTCTTTATTAGGGTGAGGATATTCACATCCATTCCATGTTTAATAAGACTTTACTAATGGAATTATTTTATAAATTTTAATTTAAATATATCTCTATTTATTGAGATAATCATAGTTTTCAGGTATTTGATTGCTAATATGTAAATAAATCTTAACTTTTTTTTTTTTTCGGTACTGAGGGTTGAACCCAGGGCCTCACACTTGCATGCTCTGCAAGTGCTGGACCAGTGAGCAGCACCCTCAGCCCAGTTTTTCACTTTTTTGAGACAGGGACTTGAACTTGCGATCCTCCTGCCTCTGCCTCCAGAGCTGCTGGGATTACAGGTGTGTGCCACTATGCCGGGCGATCTTAACAAATTTTCAATGAATAAATATTTCTGGACTAAATTTAACTTGGTTATTAGTCATTACTTGTATACTTCTTGTCAAAATACCCTATTTTGCCCTTATTTCTTGACAGTTAATTTACCATAAAATATTAATTTTATATTATTTCCATTAGATAATTTGACAATATTATTCTATTAATTGAATATCTTCCTTTATTACTTTTAAAAATCATGTCAGTCAAATTTTTATTTTATTTAAGATTAATTTTGATATTATTTTGAATTTATTTTTATTTATATGGTTTGGCACTTGATTTGTTTCTTCAAAGGCAGATTTCTTAGCTTTCATCAAATCTGGAAAAGATAGGGCATTATATTTTTAATTTTTTTATTTATAAATTCTATTGCATCCTTCAAGAAATACTATGAGAAATAGTCTATTGTTTAGAGTTTTTGTTTAAACTCTCTTAGGTTTTTAAATTACTGTTACACCTACGTGCTCTCATTCTGCCCAATTTCTTCACAATAATCTTCTACATCATCAATTATCACTTTAGTTGAATTTAATCTGCTATTTAATCCATTCATTGAGAGCTTATATTTTACTACAATATATTTTCATCTCAAGTTGTTGTTGTTGTTGGGTGCCGTCAAGTCGGTATCCGACTCATAGCGACCCTCATAGGGTTTTCAATGGCTGAGTGATTCGGGATTGCCTTGGGAGTGGATTGCCAGGCCTTTCTCCCATTTTTGCGGTGCTGGGAATTGAACTCCTGGCCTCAGAGACTGTAGCGCAGTGCTCTACCCACTGAGCTAAATCCCAGCCCTTCATCTCAAGTACATATGTTAAATTGCTGTTTTTAAAATCTGCTTTTCCAAATTAAATGTTTAAAATCACTTCTATTTTATAACCTTTTTTCTTTCCTATCATATTTTCATTTATCCTTGTATTTTTTTGCGCCTTCCTGAATTGATCATTTTATACATACTAGATTTGTTTTGCCTACCTTGGTACCAGTGTGGCATCCAATCCCATCAGATCTCTGAAGCTAAGCAGGGTCAGGCCTGGTTAGTACTTGGATGGGAGACCGCCTGGGAACACCACAGGCTGTAGGCTTGGGAGAAGGACCTGGCAACTCACTCTCAAAAAAACAATCAGCCATTGAAAACCCTATGAATTTCAGAGAAGAACTAACAATATAGTGTTTTGCCTGTTGTGTGCAGGATTGCTATAAATCGGATACCAACTCTGCCACTTGATGGCACCTACCAATGAGAACAGATTTGTTTTAGGACTGGGGTTTAGCTCAGTTTGTAGAGTGCTGGTCTACACTCTCTGAGGTGCTGGGTTCCATCCCCAGCACAACAAAAAATGAGAGAAGGAACTGGCAACCCACTTCTGAAGCCATCTAAAATAATCTGCCATTGAAAACCCTATATAGGGTCACTATGAGTCAGACCTGATTCAATGGCACCTAACAACAACAAGGTTTGTTTCATTATTTGGATTTAGCTTTAATATTTTAAGATTTGGGTTTTTATTGTAACTAAGGAGTCATTCTTGGTTCTTGTTCATTCATTTATGTTATGTATTTCTGTTGGGATTCCTAGAGAGTACCATCATGATAGGGGCTTATCTAGCCTGCCTGGAGGACCAACATCTATATTCCAGGGGATGGGAGCCCCAGGGGATACAGAGGACCACAGTGGCAGGGGCCTCTCTGGCCTGCTTGGAGGTCAAATATCTATTTTCCCGGGCCAATGACCTTTGGCCTACATCCTGGTCCTTCACTCCTCCCCCTCCCATCTACTGACCAAAGAGGGCCCCTGACCAGGCCAGCTTTGAAACGCCATCTCCACCTTGAGTGGCCATCAGGACCCCTTTGATTGGTCAATAAGGGAAGCCTACTGATTGGCCTGGCCCGTGAGTAACCCAACTATCCAAATTGTGCCCCAAATTCACCTTCTTTGAATAACTGCCCCACCTGGCAGGTTTGACAGTTAAGCTGTCATACCTCTCAGGGAATTCACCCTGATTGGCTACCTCCTGGCATACACCCCCTTCCCCAAAACCTACAAAACAAACCCCTGGCACCCCCTAGACACACTATTGTTCTCCACCTGCTATCTGGAACCCATCACTTTGAACCTGTGCACCCTAATCCTGTGGCAGACCTTCAAGCAAGACTCTATGTCAAGCTCAGGGGCCCCAAAGAGCAAAAGGCACCTAGAAAGACACAAAGAGCTCCCCAATTCCCCCCAAGCCTGGGAAAGAGGGGAGAAAGAAGGTGAGTTGTGAGAGGTAAGACCAGCGGACCTCTGGCACCATCAAGATACCACCAAAGCTGTTTAGCATAATATCTTAAAGCTGTAACACCATCGAAGCAGCAGCATCCCATGCTGCTAGCTTCTGAACTGCCACTTTTAAAAGGTTCCCTACTGGTTGCTCCTCTTTGGAGGATCAATTTAATAAAAATTCCTGTTCTGTTTTCTTAAGAAGGCTCCCGAAGCCCTTCCTTTGGTGTCACCGACCAGGCTCTTACCCTAACCCAAGGGTCCTGGGACGTTACTTGTGTCAGGGAAAGGCCCCAAGGCCATAGCCAGGCCTGAGCAGAAACCCCGACATATTTCAATGTTTCTTAAGGTATCTCTGGGTAAGCACAAGTTTGTTTTTGATAATCCCTTGGACTGAGGATTTGTGCAGCATACAGTGAGGTATAATCACACACTATCACTTGAGGCACAGGCTTTAGGTCTTGATTTCTTACCTAGAGCAATTTTTCCCCACGTAAAGCCACAATAGGGAAAATTTTTTATTTTATTTTCTTCAGTCGTTGGTGTTCATGGTATGTGTAAGACCTCTCATTTTTAGGGTAGCCCCTTGTCGATTCATAATTATTGCAACAGTTTCAATTTTATCTTTCATCCCCAGAGTCACCGGAGGGTCAATGCTTGCTTTTATATCTTCTTGTTTTCCCTTCTCCATGCTATTGAGATTAATCCGTACTATTGGGTGTAACCAATGGTTTGTAGCCATAAGGGATAGGTTTTACACTAGCTTACATGGCAATTTTATGGAGGCACATGTTCTATAACTGTAGTTTACTACACTAAAAATGCCAGGTATACGGAAATTTTAATGGGAAATGAGGAAAGCACTTGTGTTAATCAGCTTTCCATCCCTATGACAAGTACCTGAGATGAATCAGCTTAAAAAGAGGAAAGGCTAGTTTTGCTTAGGTTTTCAGATGTTTCAGTCCATGGACATTTGGCCCTGTTGCTTTGAGCCTATGGCCACGTAGTACACCGTGATGAGACCATGTGATGGAAGAAACTGGTTACTTCATAGTGGCTAGAAAGCAAAGACAGAGAATAGCCTGGGGTTTCAATGTCCCCAACAAGGGCATGCCTCCAATGACCTAACTTACTCCAAGTAGGCCCCACCTCTTAAAGAGTCTACCACCTTCCAACACTACCAAAGGCTGGCAACACAGCCTTTAACATGTAAGATCTGGGGGATATTCAGATGCAAATGATAATAGCACTCAAACATATGCAGAGGAAAAGAACACATGTATGAGCAAGACTTCTAAAGTGGATGTGAACAAGAATACTACTGATATTTACAGAAATAATACACAGTTTTATATATTCATAGTATATATGATTGAGACTTCAAGCAAATCTTAATTACCAAAACTAATTATGGCTTTATAAAATGATTAAAAATGGGTCTAAATGATGATACTGGGTCATTGTGTGTTATAATCTACAAAAGCAAAAAAATATGATAATTGTGTAGGCTTATCAAAGAAAGAACCACAGGTGCAGAAGTTTTAGCAATTCTTTTTAATAATAATTCAGTCCTAGCAATATAGTATAATTAACTTGAGAATACTATTAAAAGCTTTCCAGGATTTACAAAGAACTCAAGAAAGAAACTCCCAAGGCAACAACCCAATATACAAGTGGGCAAAAGGAACTAAACAGACAGTTCTCAAATAAAGAAGTTCGTAGGGCCAGGAAGCATATGAAAAAATGTTCAATATCCCTAGCCATTAGGGAAATGCAATCAAAACAACTCTGAGATTCCACCTTACTCTAGTAAGAATGGCTAAGATCAATAAAACAAATAACAAATGCTGGCGAGGCTGTGGAGAAAAGAGAACCGTCTTACTCTGCTGGTGGGGCTGTAAATTGGTTCAACCACTTTGGAAATCAATATGGAGGTACCTCAGAAAATGAAAAAATAGGTCTGCCATAGGATCCAGCTATAACACTATTGGGAATATACCCAAAAGGAGATGAGTCATCATACCACAGAGACACCTGCATCTCCATATTCAATGCAGCACGTTTCACAATAGCAAGGATACGAAATCAGCCAAAGTGCCAATCAACAGAAGAATAGATAAAAAAATTATGGTACATATACACAATGGACTACTACTCAGCAATTTAAGAAAAATGAAATAATGTCATTTGCAGCAAAATGGGTACAATTGGAGATCATCATCTTAAGTGAATGAATACAAGCCCAAAAACTATTTGAACAAAAATATCATATGTTCTCACTCATATGTGGAAGCTGAATCAAACTTAAAGGAAAGAAAAAATCCTATACATAATTTGAAACATAATAAAAACCTCAAACTTAGTGTAGAAGGGACCATTTAAGGAGTGGTAAGAAGGAGGGAGGGATCTAGCAAAGGGAACCGAGGATGGGAGATGACAGGAGAGGTAGGGGGATCAATGAGAAGGGATGTAGGGGGGGAGAGGTCAACCTCAAGGTAAACAGCACAACTTTATTAGTATGGTGGGGAAAAAAGGAGGAAGACAGAAAAAAAACCTACAAGAATAGCTAAAATAAATTATAATAAGAATAATAGCAATAATACCAAAGGCTGGCAATAATGTAAACAGACTACATCACTTACCTAATACTGCTGAGAATGTAAAAAATTTGAGCACTATAGAAAAAAGTTTGGACTTAAATCAAAATTTGGGTGCACGTATATAGATAAATATTGTCATAAAAAGATATGCAAGTAGAAAGGAGATCATTGCTGGGGGGTAGGAGAAGAGGGTCATGAAAAGGTAAGGGGGAAGTTATGTGAGCAATGTACAATGAAATGCATTTATGGAAATGTCACAATGAAACCCACATCATAATGCAACCCATTAGGTTGTACACTAAAAATTTCCAATAGAAAAGCAATATTTCAATGTATTTTAAGAGTGTTGTTGTTAGGTGCTGTCAAATCGGTGTCTGACTCATAGCAACCCTATGTATGACAGATGAAACGCTATTGTTAGTGTTTCTCTGCTATTCATAGAGTTTTCAATGGCTGATTGTTTTTTGGGAGTGGGTTGCTGGATCCTTCTCCAAAGCCTAAAGCACCTGCTGTTCCCAGATGTTCTCCCATATAAGTACTAACCAGGTCTGACCTTGCTCAATTTCCAAGATCTGACAGGATTGGACGCCACAATGGTATGGCTGCAGGCATTTTAAGAATAGATAAATTAAATTTTCAATTAAATAAAAGATAGAAAAACCTCATTCTCTAACATAAGGTAATCCCATTTCTAATTATCAATATTGAAATAATGTAAATTACCACATAATTACAACAAACACACACTGTACCAACTTTCATGCCATTTTTAGGAATTATAATATCCATCATTGTGTTTCATTTAAAAATGTGAACATATTAATTAAGCTTAGGAAATTTCATCACACTTTATCCCTGTGTGGACTCCAGGGTAAATTATTCATTTTGTTCTCAGACCCTGGTGTGTGGGTATGGGTGTGTGTACACAAACTTTCTAATAACATCACAGTATGTTAGTATTTGAAGGAACTGAATAACCATTACATTCCTAACTGAAAATTTTAACTGAAATTTAAAAAATGACTTTAAGAAATTTACCTGAAATTACAAACTAATTCTGGCAAAGCTGAACCAGTGGGTCTCTCAACTTGGAATAGAAGCTCTTGCCACTAGAATGGTTCACTGGTTTAAGGTAGTTCTCAAAATATCATCTATATAACTAGGGGCCCCAGACACCCTCTGAGGACCTCCATGGGATCAGAACTGTTTGCCCAAAAATACACATTATTTTTCTTTTTCATTTTATTAACATTTGTGCTCAGACATAGAAGTGACTCCAAAGTTTTCTAGTAATTTTTGTGCTCCTCACTGTTACACAAGAAGAGAAAAAAATCAGTTTCATTACAAATGAAAACAGTACACCTGGGCACCATGCTTATAATCACTGCAACTGGGGGGCTAAAGCAGGAAACAGTATGAACATTATTTTTATAAAATCTCAACCTTTAAATGCAAATTGTTTTAAAACTCCATGTTATTATGTAAGATTTACATATAAAGTAATTTGCATATAGAAAGGTAAAGCTGGTCTCCAGGAAAAGCATATGTGCAATTATTAAAATGAAGAGCTGAATTAACACCCTTTTCTAGTGAAAAGGACACCATTTTTCTCTGGAAGGAATGATCACAAGCTATGGTTATTCAGACTTAAATATTGGATATTTGGTATCCTTAATAACGAATGAAGTAAGCCTGTTACTTCAAGGAAAAATTTGACTAAACTTGTTGCTAGCAAAAATCAATCTTTGGAATGAAAGTTTAAATTCTTACAACTTTATACACCATCTGAACTTTATGTATTCTCAGCACTTAAACATTTAGATCAGTAGTGAAATTCATACATGTGACTAGTTTTGGATATCGTCAAGTGAAATGTATCAGCATTTAAAACATTATATGACTCAGTAAATCTGTATTTTCCAAAATAAAGCTTGACGGTCCAAAATCATTCGTATGTAAAAGCCATTTCCAGATGAACTAATGTATTCTAATGTAATGCTATGTAAAAAGTTTACTAATGGAGTTACAGATTCCATTTTGCATCTAATATTTCTGAAAAATATTGTTTTACAATTTTGATGTAATATCAAGTACAATATCCACCATAATGGGAAAAAGCTAGTTAAATATTTATAACTTTCTGAATAAATGCCCAAATGAGACTGAGTTTAAAAGAATATACTGTATACTTCAAGAGAATGGAATCAGAAGCAGTTACCAGAATCCATCTATGAAGCTAATATATATTACAAAACATGAAAAAATATGCCAGTACTCTCCTTGTTTCTTTATTTTATTTTATTTTATTTCATTATTTTTGCTTTTAGAAAATATAGCTTTTTTTCCTTTAAAATATGCTATTTATTTTATCATGTAATGATTGATAATGTTTGTTTTCAAATAAACTAATAAATATATATATTTTAAATTGCTCTCAATTTTATTTTCTACTATGGTAAATCTCAATAAATGTAAGCCATGCAAAGTCGCTGGAGATATTTATCTTTAAGAGTATTAAAAATTCTTGAGAATAAAATAGTTTTTTGTTTTGTTTTTTGTTTGCTTTTGTTTTTTGTTTTTTGCTTTTTGTTTGTTTGTTTGTTTTTGCGGTACTGGGGGTTGAACCCAGGGCCTGGCGCCTGCATGCTTTGCAAGTGCTGGACCACTGATCTGCGCCTCCAGTCCATTTTTTTACTTTTGAGACAGGGTCTCACTAAATTACCCAGACGGCGTCTAGTCTCAAACTTGCCATCTTCCTGCCTCTGCCTCCCAAGCCGCTGAGATTACAGGCGTGCTCCACCGTGCCCAGCTGAAACTAAAATGTTTTGAGGACTACTGATTGAGTAAACTTTATACCTTAATTGAAAATTGCGGACAGTCATCTCCACTGCTAAATCGGTATTGTGACAAGCAAAAAAGCTGTGAATCTTAAAGAACATTAAAGTTTCTAGAAGCCCTTTTATAGCTTTATTCCTCCATTCCAGTTCTTTGGAGTTAGTGAAAAAGGAAGACTCAAACAATTGGGTTATTATTACTAGCAGTTTGGTTCTATAAAGTTTGTCAATAGTAAGTGTTAATAGAAGAGATCAGAGAAAATGGTCTTGATAATTGTCATGCCATTCAAGGTGCTCAAACAAATCATAAGAACATGAAGTTTTATTTGTGCAGCACTGATAAGGTAAAACCAGCAGTGAGTAAAACTCCTTTCACAGTGTGGTAGTGAATCATTAACATGAAACTGCCCTTTTGAGCTCACCCTGTTGGCATTTCTAATGGTGACAGAAATTAAAGAAGAAAATATACAGTAAGTATTACAAATGTACAATGTACTATGAAATATTCTCTGTATTGAAATCTTTAATATCTAGGGTATTTCATTTATAAAATCATAGAAATTCTTGAGTTATTTAACAATTATTAATTCTTGGTAGAATGTTAGAAATTCATAAGCAAAATTTTCCTCTATGTGTATGTGTGTGTTAATT
>VMDO01031980.1:0-19488 GCA_007922755.1 Pedetes capensis
ACCATGGACTGCCAAAAGAACCAACAGATCTGTCCTAGAAGAGGTACAACCAGAGTGCTCCTTGGAAGCAAAAATGGCCAAACTGCGTCTTACATATTTCGGACATGTAGTCAGGAGAGAACAATCCCTGGAGAAGGACATCATGTTTGGAAGAGTGGCAGGTCAACGCAAAAGAGGAAAACCCTCCACCAGATGGATTCACACAGTGTCTGCAACAATGGGCTTAAACATAAATAAGATGGTTTGCCTGGCACAGAATCGGCAAGTGTTTCGATCTGCTGTACATAGGGTCGCTATGAGTCGGACTCGACTCAACGGCACCTAACAACCACAACAACAATTAAACTAAACGATAGATAAATACAAATGGTCTTTTCATAAGATAAAAAGCCTAAATTTTTAATTAAAATAATGCTTATAAGAATTTAAAAGTATTTTACTGGGTTTTCCTGTGCTAGTTAATGGGAAAACTTTTCCTAGATTTAGCTTAATTGATTAGAATATTTTGGTAGTAAAAAGTATAGACTTTACCTGCTGTGTTCGATTTTTTTAAACTGCTTTTTTTAACAGAAAAATGTCCTATTCCTTGAACCGTTCATTCTTGTTAGGTGCCATCGAGTCGATATCTGACACAAAGCAACCCTAGGTACAACAGGCAAAACACTATTCAGTGCTTCTCTGCTATTCTTAGGATTTTCAGTTGCTGATTGATTTTTGGGAGTGGGTTGCCAGGTTCTTTTAAGCCTACAGCACCTGGTGTTTTCAGACTGTCTTCCGTATAAGTATTAACCAGGCCTGACCCTGCTTAGCTTCCAAGATCTGATGGGATCCCAGGACATAGTGGTATGGATACAGGCCTTTCAACCATTCATATTTTACCCATTTTTCTGTCTTTGAGAGATAAATTTTTATAAATAACAGAATCCTATATTATAATAATCATGAGGGTGAATTTTGGTATTAGTCTATTCTGCTTCCAATTCTACTTTAATATTGAAAAGTAAACCAGTAAACTATAATCATTTTCTTTAATGTTCACTAGGTTTTTTCTTATATCTGTACATAATATGTGTATGTTCTAGCCATTGCTCAATTCTCCTATCCTATAGCCCAAATTCAAGGAGAAATAAATACAAATTCTAAAACAAAGTGATTCTTAAGTTTAAATGCAAAAACAAAATTCTGTAAGTATAGTCATGCATTGCTTATTAATGGAGACACATTCTGAGAAGTGTGCTGTTAGGTAATTCACTGGGTGAGCATCATAGAATACACTTACACAAATCTAGGTGCTCTAGCTTTATATAAACTCAGTCTATATTATAAATGTATAAGACTCTCTTCTATGCAGTCTTCTGGTTGAACAGTATCATTATATGGTACATGACTGTAACTAAGTTGATTTTAATGATAGTAGTAATATTACAAGTCACGGATAATGAGTACATTATTTACTACATGATGTTGGGAAAACTTCACGTATATTCAAGATAAATTCAAGATGGATTAAAGCTCTAATTGTACACAACAAAATTATGTAGTTAACCAAAAATATCGGGGACAGTATTCATTTAACCTTGGTTAAGAATCATACTTTAAAAAGCCCTAAAAACACAAAAACTAAGGGTCAAATTGACAGTTTTTCTTTATTAAAATTAGGAAAGTTCTTCAACAAAGAAAATTACTAGGCAGTTGCAGTGAGTGAACAATATTTGCAACACTTGAACCTGCCTAAAATTCTAGTATCTAGAATATGTGAAGAGTTGCTCTAATTCGACTCTTTAGAAAAAAGACACAAAAAGGAAAAGAAGCATTGTTCCAAAAAAATTGACAAGAGATTCAGAAGGAGTTAGAATATAAATTATATTTTCATCTCAAAAGACCTCAGTGAAGTGCAAATTATAACATGGAAGTATCACTTATTGCCCCAGATTAGCAAATTTAGAAAGTTGTTGTTGTTAGGTGCCTTTGAGTCAGGTCCAATTCATAAGGACCCTCATACAGTTTTCAATGGCTGATTGTTTCAGGATTGCTTCAGGAGTGGATTACCAGGTCCTTCTCCTGTTTCTGCGGTGCTGGGGATTGAACCCAGGTCCTCAGAGTATGCAAAATGCTGACTAGGATAGGAAGTCACAGGAACCTTTACTTACATCTGGTAATAGTAGCAATATAAGCAGTTCCAGTCAATTTATAATAAGTTGTATAATACATAAGTAAAATTAACATTTACAGTTTATAATTTGAAATTACACTCCAGGGTATATGTCAGAGAAAAAGATAGGTTCATAACATGACATTTGCAATATTACACTTTGTAGTAATTCTTCTTATCAAAAGAAAGTAGAAGCATAATTAGGGGACTGATTAAAGGAATACTCTTCAAGTTTGAGAAAATTTGAATTGTATTTACATATAACAATACGAGCATAGCTAAAAACACTGGGTAGATTATAAAAGAAAGCAAAATGAGATTCTTAAGGGAAAATATCACTTATATAATCATTTAGGTACATTAATTAGACATACACAGCAAAAATGATATATGTATTTAAGAATAAACTTTTTGTTTGTATAAAGAAATCTATACATTCTAGTGATGGGCTATTATGGGGAGAGAAGTTAAAGATGAAGGAGAAAATGATTATATGGTAAAATAAAGAAACATCTTGGAAAGATGATAGTGTAAAATGAAATGTGGAATATGATAATTACAATTCTAGGAATCTATATTACAACAGATAAAGGATAATTAAGACAGAAGATCAGAACAATAAAAACAAACCACTTGAAGAAAAAAGAAGAAGAACAATATTCAAGTAAATTAGAGTTACTAGCAGTTAGGGAATAAACTTTTCTTTTTGCTCTAAAGCCTGACCTCTCTGATATATTAATCTATTGTATCTTATGTTTTGTATTAATTTTTTCAAGGTGTAAATGACAGATACAAAACTAACATAGGAGAAATAAGTTATTATTTTCCACATACATTGTACTTTCAAATGATCAAAGCACGCTAGCAGGTTCAGTTCTGGCTCCATCTCTATTGTTCTCTCATCTCTACATGTCTCTCCTCCTGCTAGGGCTTATGTACCACAATTATGGAGAGAATCTAGCTTAAATTGTGTCTTGGCCTTACTTGTGAATCATCTCTCCTGCTGGGGGATAATGTGCCCCCTTGTACTGGAGGGTAGAGTATTTTTCACCAAAACTCCTATCAGTTGGGGAGAAACATGCTCTCCTGGCCACCAAAGAAAAAAATGTCTTCCTTACAGAGCATTGCAATAAGCAGCTTTAGGCACATGGAGGTAAATACCAAGGGATTTGGGCAGGGCACAGGTAACATTTGTACAATTGTGCACTTTACTCCTTACATTACCCACCGGTGCCGCACATTATTTCCACTCTGTCCTGGAACTGATATTGCAAGAGACTGGCCTGTCACAATGTCTAAATAAAACCCAAAACAAAAACTTTAAAGCTTAATACATGATTCCCAATACTCTTCGACTTTTGTGTGAGGTTGCTTCAAATCAATACTTGCCATGGAAAACACCAAGATAGATGCTTGAAAATTCTTGAGGTCCAATCACACTCTGTCTTGTACCACATGGCAATCAGTGTCAATTAACCCTGTCAGCATGTCAACTCATTACCTTGCCTATTAGCTTTAAGAAATGGAACCCTGGTTGTGTCTCTCCTCTCATACGGGAACCAGAGGTTCTAGCACAATAGAACCTAAACTTGTGGGAACAAGAAGCACAAATTTCCAAGTAGATCACTGAGAATGTTGATGGGAGACATCACTCCTAATTCTTTCCCTTGATTCCCTCACCATTGCATTCAAACAATCAATCAAAGCAACATTCTTTTGAATCTTAGTTCTACAGGACATGATTACCAATATGATATTTAAGTTGTGCTTTTAAGGCCATTCCAACGTTGTATCAGGCTTGAAGCTCTGCATGCTGTGTGATACAAGGTGGAAATATGTACCCTATGATTATTCAAATATTGTCATCCTTCTTTTGGTATAAAGTGGGTTTGGAGCATGTTATGTGAGATCCTATGCAAAGTTCACATATTTTGTAAGGACTCTGGCCAGCTTATCACTGGCAGTCTCTAGACATCCGACCCCATTTATGTGCTTTTCCCATGAGGACAGACCATTGGTATGTTGTCACAAACAGCTGTACTCCTCTCCCTTTTCTATTTTCTATTTTGAGATAGGGTCTTAGTAAATTGCACCAGCTGTCTTTGCTTTTGAACTCATGACATTCTTGCCTCAGCCTCCCGAGTCTCTGGGATTGCAGGTATGAGCCACAATGCCCAGCTCAGACATAGTGTTTCCCCTGGTCAAAATAAAATCCCTCACATACAGAATCACAGATATTCTTAGTAACTAGTCTCAGCATTTAGGAGTAATTGTAGGGAAATATTGACATGGCACTAATGATCTTTGCTTAAGCAGGCAAAAATCATGAAATTGTCATCCTACTTGTCACTAATTTTTCTCTTATGGAGCTTAATTTGTTGTATCAGCTTGACTGAGTTATGGAGTGCTCAGATATTTGGTTAAACATTACTTTAGGAGTATGTGTGAGAGTGTTTCCAGATGGGACTAACATTGGAATTGTTAAACTGAGTGAAGCAGATTACCCAATGTGGATGACCCCATGCAATCTGGTTAGAGGCCCAGATAAAACAACAGGTAGAATTAAGGAGGATCTGCTCTTTCCATTTGTCTGGGATATCTGTCTTCTCCTGAACTCAGACTGGAATTTATACCACTGATTCTCCTGGTTCTTGGGCCTTCAGATTTGGACTGGAATGTCATTAGTTCTTTGAATCTCTGGCTTACAAATGATAGCTGAAGTCCTAGCCCTTATAATCACATGATCAAATTCCCTAAAATAAATCTATCTATCCTCCTATTGGTTCTCTTGATCTAGAGACACTGACTAATACATCTATTAAATGTTTCCCACTCTTGGGCACGCTGTGTATTTGAGGTAAAAGATGTGTGTCTCACTCTTGGTCCCACCTACCTTTAATCTCTGTCTTCATCTTTTGTTAAATCTGATGATTGACTCACTGAATTTAATCATCCTTCTTGGAAAACTATGAATGCTTGATTTTTCTCTCTCTAGTAGCGTTTGCCTGAAGCCAGCCCTACCACTGTGGCACCTGATCCCATCAGATCTCAAAAGCTAAGCAGAATCAGGCCTGGTTAGTACTTGGATGGGAGACCTCCAGGGAACACCAGGTGCTAGAGGCTTGGGAGAAGGACCTGGCAACCCACTCCCCCCCCCAAAAAAAAAAACAATCAGCATTTGAAAACACTATGAATAGCAGAGAAGCATTGACAATAGTGTTTCACCTGTTGTACATAGGGTCACTATGAGTCTAACACTGACTGGACATTACCTAACAACAACAACAACAGTAGTACTTAATGTATTGATATAGTCACAGGTATTGTTTGTGTCCTAACAGCTACTGCATGCATGCATGCATGCATGCAGTCATGCATTGTAAATGAACTATAATCTTCTTGAACATAAGGATTATTTACTTATCTCTGCATCTCACATCTCTAAATGAGTGCCAGGTGTAAAGTAGGTACTCATTTGTTGAATTATTTTGAAATGAATTATGTATCTTTTTGCATTTCTTAAAGCCACAATGCCACGTCAAGCACAGAGTAGGTATTTGAAATTATCTGTTGAACTGAGTTGATTTAATAATCCTGAGCTATATTTTTACTTCCTTCTCAGACTCTGAGTTAACTTTTGATTATCTTTAGGTTCTCATATCCACATAAAACAAGTCCAAAAATTGTTTATTTTGAAGTTCTACCACTGTTCGATAACAGTCAATGTAAGAAATATTAAAGTGGGAGGAAAGCTTCATGTGCTATTGATTGGTTGTACAATTGGATAAACACAGAGGTACAGAATGTTTAATGACATGGCAGAAAAGATTTAGAGTGGAAAAGGGGATCCAGCACAGTTCCATTTTAAAGTTATTACTATCTCTTGGGCCTGCAGCCGTAGCCCTGTGGCATCCGATCCCGCCCAATCTTGGTGCTGGAGATGTCTATTGAATATACCATGGACTGCCAAAAGAACCAACAGATCTGTCCTAGAAGAGGTACAACCAGAGTGCTCCTTGGAAGCAAAAATGGCCAAACTGCGTCTTACATATTTCGGACATGTAGTCAGGAGACAATCAATCCCTGGAGAAGGACATCATGTTTGGAAGAGTGGCAGATCAATGGAAAAGAGGAAAACCCTCCACCAGATGGATTCACACAGTGTCTGCAACAATGGGCTTAAACATAAATAAGATGGTTTGCCTGGCACAGAATCGGCAAGTGTTTCGATCTGCTGTACATAGGGTCGCTATGAGTCGGACTCTACTCGATGTCACCTAACAACAACAACAACAACTATCTCTTACCTTTATAACCCTAAGTCCAATACTAATAATACATTTTATTTATATAGTATTAAAGCTATTTTTTTCAAGTAATAGTAGAGAGTTGGACACCAAATCCTTAAGCAACAGATCCTTTTACACTGAATTCCTCCTCCCACCCTGCTCCTACATTCTTTCCATTTTTAGAGGTATTTCCTTAGGCTATCAAGTATACAGAGAGCTTGTTTTCTTATTTGGTATGTTTTGTGGAAGTCAAACCTCAAGGCAAGCAACTCTTAAACCACAGAAGTAACATAATCAGAATTTTTCTTCATGATTATACCCAGAAATGAGCATCTACAGTATCAACTTTGAAAATATTAACTGCAGGTTGGATACTGAAAATAATATAAAACGACAAATTCTATATATAAATGTCATGAGCTAACTACACAATATGAGATATGTTGGTGAAAATTGGCTAGCTTCTTTATCTCTGAATCGCAGTTGTCCATAATTATTCCCTTTAGACTTAATGAGTTACCTTAAAATATTTGGCCAATGTCCCTATTTGCCATTTGTCTTGTAGTTTTATATTTCATTTTTCTGTTTTGTTATAGCCATGTTATTACTTTCAGTGTATGTGTTTCTTGTCTGTACTGGCCATTCCTCTCTTCAGCTGAATATGCAACATCATCTATGTTGCCCCTTTTCTCATATTTCAGGGAAAAGCCTTAATCCCCTTAATCTCAAAGCTGCCTTCATAACAAAAACTACTTCTAATGATTTTCAAAGCAACTAGAGATAGTGGCAACTCAGTCATTCATATGTGTAAATGCTGATTCACATGCACACACACACACACGTGCGCACATTTGGTAATAGAAGCTTAAGATTAAGCCATTTAACTAATGCCACAAAATATTTCGATATCACAATTAGGATAAGTAATCGGACCTCTCCATTCTCAGTCCCACTAACAATTGATTTCCAAGTTTCCAGAATCTTGGTCAGTGTCAGGTGGTGTATGAGAATTAAATAAATGATTAAATAAAAATCAATGTATTTTGTTAATGATTAAATAAAAAACAAAAATGGAATAAACCTCAAAATGTTTGATTGTTTATCCATGTTCTCTTCCCATTTTATTTGGCAAGTGCTTTTCTCTTCATAAGTTGTAATTTAATCTTATTTCAATAAATGGGAAAATAGCAAAGTATTGTAGACCAGTGTTGTCCAAAATGAAAGGCTTACATATCAAGAGAGAGTCAAGAAAAATATATTAGAATTTTAAATATGCCTTCTATTGGTACAATAGCATGTGTCCTGTTAAAAGTAAAACAGTATTAAAGCATTTTTAATGAAAATATCAGTACCCTCACCTCCTCTCCCTGATCCACCTTTATTAGATCCCAATCAGCCATTCTGGATTCTTCTGTTTGTTGCTCTTGACATTTTAACTCCATACTTCTAGTGGTATTTGCTTTCTATGTTATACTTTTGATAATGTATTTTTCATTTAAAATTTTACATAAAATAGTGTTTGGAAGAGTAAATATAAATTGAGGACAACTATAAAAATCCTTTTTGATAGGCATTCAAGATTTAAAAGTAAAAATTGAGGACTACCATAATTGAGAGTAGAAACATGAACCTCTCCTGATCACAGATCTCAAGCAGATGCTTATCTGGGAGATTGCCAGGAGCAGAAAGAACATCTACTGTTTTAAAAATATGGTTTTTGTCACATTTGCTGACAGGTATAGCCTAGAGGATTTTAGGAAACTGTTATAAGTATCTCCATGCTTAAGAGTGTTTTAGAACTTATCTGGTAAGTATATTTTATAGAATCAGGACAACATAAATATAAAGTACACAATAGAGTTTGAAATTAGATCTCTACCAAATGCACTTGTTTTAAAGCCGACAAGCAATGATACTAATTCTCACACAAAGGCTTTCTTTTATCTTTAATTTAGTCTCCTTCACAAACTCTGGGCAGTGTGAGTTAGTGTTATGAATGAGATTTGGCATAAGCCATGAAGCCACAGGGGGGTGAGCAATTATTAATAGCATAAATACTCATAAATTTATTTCTTTTACATAGAATGCCTGCAGCCTTGCTTTTTTCCCAGCCTGTTGAACTAGAATCAGTTTATCATATGAAGGCTTCTAGTATGTAATTTTATTCTCAAATGTTTTCACTGAAGAGAATATCTTCCTTTTAAAAGGCATTTTTATTCTATTATATGAAATTGTTAAAGAATATACATGTATAACATCTCATTTCTGCAAACTAAAATATAGTTTTGAATTTTCTCAAAAATCACGCTATTCACAATTTGTCTATAGATTTATGCAATTCCAATCAAAATCCCAACTAGTTATTTGTGAATATTTACAGTGTTTAGAAAGTTTATATGAAGAGGCAAAATACCAAAATAGTCAATTCAATATTAAAGTAGAAGAAAAATGTTGGAAGAGTAATACTAGCCAACTTCAAGATTTACTGTAAAGTTTTAGTAATAAAGATAGTTTGGTATTGAATAGAGACATGATCAATGGAATAGAACAAGAGAGGGAAGAAAGAGACTCATATAAATATAATGAACTAATCTTTGACAAAGGAGCAAAGGCTGTACAAGGCAGCAAAGAGTCTTTTCAACAAATGATATAGAATAACTGAACATCCACATGAAAATGTAGCAATCTAGACACAGATCTCACCCTCTTCACAAAAAATAACTCAAAACAGATCATAGAACTAAATGTAAAATGCAAAAATATAAAGTTCCTAGATGGTGATAGGAGAAAACTTAAAAGATGAAAGGAATTATTGATAAGCTCAACATCATTAAAATTAAAAACCTCTACTCTTCAGTAGACAAATAACAACAGAATGAGAAGACAAGCTACAAAAAGGAAACTATTTGCAAAAGGCACATCTAATAAAGACTGTTATCCAAGATATATAAAGAACTTTCAAATTCAACAATAAGAAAACAAACAACCTGAAATAAAAAAATAAGCAAAAGGTCTGAGTGTGGTGTCACATGCATTTTATCCAAGAACTCTGAAGCATGGTGCAGATAGATCATGAGTTCAATGTCATCCTAGGCTACATACTGAGTTCCAGGACAGGCTGGGTTGCATAACAAAACCTTGTCTAAAAAAATTATATATATATATATATATATATATATATATATATATATATATATGTATGTATGTATCATATATATGTATATGTATGTATATATATGTATACATATATATATATATATATATATATATATATATGTATCAACAAAAGATCTAAAGAGACACTTCACCAAATAAGATCTAACAGATGTGAAGTCAGCATGTGAAATGATATTCAATGTCATGTGCTGTCTTAGCTCAGGATGCTAGAGCATAGTAGCATAGAGAAGTTGCTTTAAACAACAAATACCTATCACAGTTCTGGAGACTTAGGAAGTCCACGATATAGACATTGGAAGGTCTGGTGGCTAGGAAGGGCCTTTTTCCTGGTTTCTAGATGGACATTTCTTATTGAATCTCATATGGTTAACTGTAAAATCGTCTTTCTCATGTCTCTTCTTATAAGGACTCTAATCCCATAGATGAGAGCTCCACCTTCATGACTTACTACCCCTTAAAGGCTTCACCTTCAAATACTCTCACATTGGGAGTTAGAATTTCTATATAGAAATGCTTTGTAGAGAATGAACATTCAGTCTATAACATATATTATCAGAGCATTGTAAATTAAAATAGCAGTGAGGTCACACTACATGCCTATTAGAATGGCCGGAATCCAAAACACAGATAATGCCAAATGCCATGAGCATGCACAACAACAGGAACAATGAGTGAAAAGTCATTAGCAGAACCACGTTGGGACACAGTTTGGCAATTTCTTATAAAATTAAACAGGATATTACCATATGATTCAGCAGTTGCACTCCTTTGTATTTATTCAAATGAACTGAAAACCTATTTCCACACAAAAACGTGCACACAGATGTCTATTGCACCATCAATTAGTCATAATTGCCAAAACTTAGAAGTAACCAAGATGCTTTCAGTAGGTAAGTAGGTCAATAAGCTACAGTGTAGCCACATAATGGAGTATTGTTTGGCACCAAAAAGAGGTGTGCTCTCAAGTCACAAAATGACATGGAGGAAAATTACATTTGTATTACTAAGTGAAAGAACTCAATCTGAAAAGTCTACATATGGTACAATTCCAACTGCATGACATTTTGGAAGGTTGAAAACTATACAGCCAGCAAGAAGAGAGTGGTTGCCAGGGTTGAGGGAGAAAGGAGGGAGGAATGGGCAGAACATAGAGGATTTTTCGAGTAGAGCACCTGTTCTTTTGGATTGTACAGTGATGCTTCACACCAAAATGGCTATGTCCAAATCCACAGCATTGACAACACCAAAAGTGAACCATAATGTCAACTACAGACTTTGGATGATAATGTTATATCAGTCGTTCATCAGTTTTCACACATGTACTTTTTCTTGACAGGGGATATCAATAGTAGATAAGCCTCTGGCTATTTGGAGAGAGGAGCAATATAATATCTGTCTGTATTCACTACTCAATTACCCTATGAACCTACAACTGCACAAAGATAGTTTAATAATTTAAAAAACTAAAGAAAAACAAAACATATATTCTTTTGGGATAGTTTGTGTAAGAAAAAATGTGATGAAGGAGTACTGTATTAGAGAGTCAAGTATGCATGGTCTCCACAAGTGACTTTCTCTACTGCACAGTAAAAGCAGCAGCCTCTCTCAGAATTCCTTTCTTCATACTGTGAACCAAAACACAACCCCACATTTTAGAATCATCATTAAGATCAAGGTAAATGCTATGTGTAATAAGCATGAATTACAGAGAAAATAATGGTTTTAAGCTGAGAAAGAGAATAATTTTGAAATAATTGGTTGTTTGAATGGCTCTTAAAAGAAGCTGGATCTAGTGAACATTATTTGAATTAGATATTTGTTAAAGAGCTCAGTTACTGCAATTTTCTTAGATGTAAAATGATATTAGGCTATATGATCTTAGGATCCCCTCTAGTTCTATGATCCTATGACTTTACAGAGCTTCAGAGCTTCATTAAACTACTTCATTCCTGTTAAAATCCAGGAATGCAATCATTGGAACCTTTGTGTCACATACAACAAGAGATAGCAGGCTCCTCCAGGGTTCAGCCTGTTGTCTAGTTTGAGAAACAGCATCACTGTTCAGGTGTGGGATCAGCACTTGATACTAAAACATACCAATGGAGTAGAAATCCTAGGCATCTGGTGGCAGTCTTGGAACAATAACCTAACATTTGGCCACCAGCTGCATTAAAATGTTTTTTATACCAGAAAGGTTTGTAATTCAAAGCCAGGAGTAAAATAATCTCCAAAAAATTATTTTTATTTTCTTTATTAAGTATAATTGATCTCTGCATATTTACCAAATGCGATGCTTTCTAAGAGTGAAGATAGTATCAGATTGAGAAAAAAAAGACATGTATATTTGCTTAACAGCCATTTCTAGGAAATTCCTGAACCTGTTCTCTGCCTTTAGGTATCAGGTATCTGATGTGTCCATGCATTGCAGAGAAATCTTGTCAGGGCCTCCTGTGCTATAGACAGAAATATGAATCAGACAGTGCTTCCCTGCAGAGAGAAAGGTCTAGTGAGACTGATGGGAAAGTAAGTGCATGTGGCCATGATTGTGGCTATTTCAAGTAGGCAAAAAGTGTTACTAGGGCACAGAGGGAGAGCATCTAATTCTAAGTGACTAGTCCAGTGTTCAGAAGGATTAGGATATTGCCGCTGGGCTGTGAAGAATGAAAATAAGTTGACCAGTCTGAAACGTAGGCAGGTTTCTTGACAGAATAAGGGAGTTGGGACATTTGCTGAACAACTACTATGTTCTGTGTTTTATGTCAGATACTTTTCACAAGTGATTTCTAATATTATTAACTATTAACTGGTGTTGCCCTTCTGGGAGCACACATGGCAACGTGATGCAGGTGCCCATACTTAGGTAAGTGCTATAGCACTCCATGTCTGGCACCCACCCAGAGGTCTATTTTGACCCCATGATGCCAGTTAAGGGTTAAGATCATGAAATTATTCCTATTTTATTGACCAGGATTCTGAATTTCAGAGAAGTTACACCATTCAGCCAAAGTCATTCAGCTTCATTATCAGAGTTTATACTTAAACTGAGGTGTACCTGACTGGCTCTAAGCTTACAGGTTTTCAAAAGAACCCATTATTTCTCTCTGTGTATGTATCACATTTCCTTTCAGCTTCAGACCTTAACCTTCTAAATTCCCAAGGTACAGAAACATCACAAATGTGACAATGCACAGATATGTATTACTCTAAGTCATTGTATCAAAATACTCTTTCTGTACCAAAATGCTTCCTTTATGCTGCATTCATTGCATTTAAATCCCCATACTGGGAGCCTAAACATTTAGGCTATTCAGAGCATTTTAAATAGATACAGAATAGGTTATACAAAAAGCCTTCTCAGTGTTTTTATGTATGTATGTATATATATGTATATATATACATATGTATGTGTATATATATACATATATCCATATATATACATATATCCATCCATCTGGTTAATTTAGTATTCATCTAGTATTTCAGTGAGGAGCATTAAAAAGATTCTGTCTTAAATGAAGCTACCAATAAAATAAGCCATTTTATGATACTTAGCTAACTAGCATATAAATGTTTGAACAGTAGGTGGGAGCTTAAGCTCCTGTGCTGGTCAGTTTGAGTACTTGCTGTTGTTGTTAGGCGCCATCAAGTTGGTGTCCAACTTATAACGACTCTACCCTATGTACAACAGACAAAACACTATTGTCAGTACTTCTCTGCTATTCATAGGATTTTCAGTGGCTGATTGTTCTTTGGCTGTGAGTTTCCCAGGTCCTTCTCCCAAGCCTACAGCACCTGCTTTTGCCAAGTGGTCTCCTATCCAAGTACTAACCAGGCCTGACCCTACCAAGCTTCCAAGATCTGACAGGATTAGATGGCACACTGGTATGGCTGCAGACGAGCACTTCTTATCTGGGCAGTAACTATATTGTGTTTTGGTAAACACAAGTCTTCTGTACTGTTGAAAGATTGGTAAATACTTATCCAGTGCATAAGATATGTTGTTGTTGTTGTTGTTGTTGTTGTTGTTGTTGTTCTTACATGCTGTCAAGTCATATCTGACTCATAGTGTGACTCATAGGGTTTTCAATGGCTGATTGTTTTGGGATTGCCTTGGGAGTGGATTGCCACATCCTTCTCCCATTTTTGCAGTGCTGGGAATTGAACCAGGGCCCTCAGAGACTGCAGAGTGAAGCTCTGCCAACTGAGCTAAAGCCCAGCCCATGAAGTATGTAGTGAAGGCTTAAAAATGTAATTAGTTCAACCAAAACCAAAAAGAATTATTTTTACTTATTGTTATATTAATAAATGTGGTATAAAACTGTAGCAGTTTGCACTAAAAAATGGTCATTTCTGTTAATGAAAGTTTAATTTTTCAAATTACTAAATAGCATTTTAATACAGCATCCCTTCAAGTCACTGATTTATTCAAATAAAAATATTTTGATTTAATCCCATTTATAAATTTTTATTTCTGTTTCCTGTGCATTGGGGACCTGGACATAAAACAATGCCTGTTCCAATATCTTGAAGTGTTCCCTGTGTTTTCTTTTGGTATTTTCAGAATTTGAGGTCTTACATTTAGGACTTTGATCCATTTTGAGTTGATGTTTTGTACAGGATGGTTGATAGAGGTTGGGAAAAGTGTATGGAAAGGAAGGTGGATAAAGTAAGGCTGGACTTGATCAATACATACTCTGTGTGTGTGTGTGTGTGTGTGTGTGTGTGTAGATATCACACTGAACCCCCCTAATGTGAACAGTTAATACAAGTTAATAAAATAAGAAATGAATTCTAAAAATATCATTTTCACTATCTCACAGAACTTGAAGTTTAGAGAAGTACAGATCTTTATGTCAAACACCACACAGTGCAATTAGATAACATGACAAAAAGCAATAACTCATCATGCTTTCTGGGACATAAGTTCTATGAGGTTGACAGTTTTAACTGTTCTCTTTACTGATGCATTCCAAGCAGGAGAAACAGTATGGGAAACATGATAAGCACTCAAAAAGTGTGCATGAATAAACAAGTTAATAAAGGGTATCTGCCTGCTACTTTTGAGGATAAACTATCATATGAGTAGGAGGAAAAAAGGATCTCCAAGGGTGACCTTTATGAAAAGCTTTGTAAATTGGGAGGGAAAGAGAAGGAATGGTTAGGGGAAGAACGAAGAGAAGGCATTCAGGTCCAGAACCAGGAAGCTTCAGGCCTGCTACTTTCCAGTTAGATCAAGATGCAGTAATGACTTACTGTTTAACCAATGGGGTTCACATCTCTACTTTTAAGGATATTAAATGGAAGAAGAGAAAGATTAAAGAAAAGAGTATATGGATTAAGAGTACTTTTTTTCTGAAACATGAATTTAGATAATAATGAGGTATTATAGAACTACTGGAGTTTTGTGAAATGGATAGTAAGCTTGGAATCAGTTTCATTCTGAAGGTCATCACTTAGTGTCTGTGTGACCCTTGGACAAGTTACTTTCTATGAGTCACTCTAGTTTTATCTGGAAAATGGGTCATATATATTTTAAAGTAATTTTATGAAAATTGAAAAATACAACACTTGCTAAGTGCCTAAGGGCGGGGAGACATGTTTCATGGTATATCATCAATAAATGGTAGCTGTTTCTCCTCATAGTGATGACCTGATGATTTTAAAAAGAAGTCACCTTCATATAATATTCTCAGCCTACTAGAAACACTGCATATACATTTGCTCCCACCTTGATGGGGCTGGGATTTAGCTCAGTTGGTAGAGTGCCGCCCTGCAGTCTCTGAGGCCCTGGGTTCAATTCTCAGCACCACAAATAATGGGAGAAAGGCGTGGCAACCCACTCCCGAGGCAAACCTGAAACAACTGTTGAAAACCCTGTGAGGGTCACTATGAGTTGGATACAACTTGACAGCACCTAACAACAACAACTTAACAGTCCCCAGAAGTCCATTTTTCCACTGAGACTGGAGCTTGCTTTAAACTTGGGAAGAAGTCAATGGGATAATTTGAACAGCCAAAGAACCCTTCTGTAGCCTTTCTTAATCATATTGCTTCCTTACATTTGATTCATTAAGCCAATCACTAATGCTGAAAATTAAAATAGAAAAGGAAAAGGGAAGATAGGGCAACTGATCATTTCTTTGCCTGTTTACCCTTATTTATCAGTAAGCTCAAGGTAGATAGTGTTAGTGGTCATAAAGGAAAGATAAATGTTCAAGGAGATGAATATGCTCGCCTTAATTTGAACTTCACACTGTTTATGCATATATATGAACATATGAACATCATAAATTACCCTATAAATATGTATAGTTTTTATGTGTCAGTTTTTTGAAAAATACTATGAAAACAGTAATAGTGAATGGGATAATTTATTATTAGGTAAGTGTATTGTTGGGATATGTACCTATGAAAGAATAGAATAAAAACAAGTTAGAAAGCTTTGTAAAGTGTTTTCACAGTTCTTTCAAGAGTGAAATGGTATGTACATATAAGCTGTCAGTGTAAATTGTGTAATTTCATTGATTCCACATAGGAGTTTAGCATCCTTAAGACTAGCATTTTTAAACTGGTATATATGCATTTTAAAACTGGCATTGGACAATATAAAGGTAAACAGTAATAATTTAAACTATGTCTTTTTCTTAGAACAATATTAAATGGCAAATAAAGAGCACCAAAATCAAATGCAGAGAGAGACTGGAAGAAAAGAAAAAGTTATATTTTAGTACCTATAACTACACTTTTTTCTCTACTGTTTCAATGAAGAGTTTCACATTTTCATTTATCATTGGAACTGAAATTTATATAAATGGCTCTAATAAGAGAATATATTGATTCATATTCCCATAACATCAGGTTATGAATAGAAATAGGGTATGGAGTATATAAATGCCATGCTTTCAGGACTAGACTAAACAGATGGATAAGAGAAGGCCAAAATTTCCCTAAAATTTACTCAGTTGGTAGACTACTTGCTCTGCACACTCTGAGGCCCTGGATTCCATCCCCAGCCTCACAAAAGTGGGAGAAGGACCTGGCAGCCCATTCCCGAAACAATCCCAAAGCAAAAAGCCACTGAAAACCCTATGAATAGCATAGAAGCACTGACATCATGCCTGGCATGGCAGTGTCAGGGAGTGTTTCGTTCTATTGTATATAGGGTCTCTATGAGTCAGACCCAACTCGACAGCACCTAATAACAACATACTTAACATTTTAAGTGAAGAATTTTCCCAGCTAAGAGTTTAAACTTCAGCAAAAGATGTCAGTGAAAATTTATGATCATTAATCTGAGACAGGTCTCTTAAGATTGTAATGATGTGTTTGGGAGCAAGTAGAAAGGATGTGGCCATATTATTGTAGAATTCCCTATGACATCTCTGTTTTATGGTTGTTAAAAAATAAAAAAGAGAGAGAGAGAATTTTCTAGCTCTGAGGCTGAGTCGTGAGGATTGAGAAAATGAGGATGTGGATGACAAAAGGCATATGAGGAAAATGAGAAGAACAGGGAGAGTTTAACTGCTTTTATCATTCTTGGGCTTTAACCTCCTTTTCCTGGTTCAAGCCAAAAAAGTTGAATTTCCTTAGTGTAGATGTTATCTCCAGTTGTATGCACAATAGCACAGACTAAAATGGACAATCGTGTGTCTAGCAATCAATTGATAGCCATAGAAAAATGCTACCTTACCTTGACGAGTTGGGATTAAATCAGTTTTAATTAAAGAAAATTATTTAATGATGGCAGGATAAAAATGTATTAGTACAGGTTTAAGTCAAATTACACAGGAATGCCATATACTGAAACTATAAATGTGTATTTAGAAGTAAAATTGTTTTCACATCCTTCTGTGAAAAGACAATATATTTTACTGTGGCAAAATATTCATAATTAAGCCACTCATTAAAAATATTGATGATTAAATATTGATCTTAGAAGACAGAAGACCAATACCCAACTCTGAACTTATAAAATATTTGAAAATGATTTGTCTATAGTACTCCCTCTAAGATATCAATATTTTACACTAAAGTATTTTTGGTGATTAATTGGGAAATTTTACTTGAAAGATGCACATAAAGGAAAAAGTAGGTAAAACCTTGCAATTTTTGAGAACCTACATATTAAATGTTGTGCTGAGTAACATACATTATCTTATTTAATACTCATGAAACCAATTAAATTCTGAGGTAGTATTACTATATCCATTTATAAAAGAGAGACTGAAGGTAAGAGAGATTGTTCAAGTTCCTCTTTTGTAGGATAGCATGTGGCTGTGGGCTTTCACGCAGACGGCAGGGTAGAATCCTGGAGACTCGGAGGGGACTTCGCCCACACACACACGGGAGCCGGACCCAACACAGCATGCAACCTTGACATCCACTGTCACCCTGCCCGCGGGACACAAACTGCAAGTTTTCGGGTGAGTCAGCACAGAATCGCTCCCTCCCTCCTGCTGTGGCGGTGGGAAGCCAGTGCCAGCAGTACACATCCAGAGCTGAAACGCGGCTCCCTCTCTCCTGTTATGGCGGGACAGTCATGCAGACGCAATCTCCACAGACATAGGGGCACACATATGCCTGGACCCCAGACACACCAGAGGGGATCCTAAGTCATCCCACTGCACTGTGGAGAAAGGTGAGGTCTGCGGAGGAGGCTGAGCACCACGCGGACAGAGTGCTCCTTTCTGGCAGAAACAATTAGACATAATAAGAACAGTTTCGAGCGCAATCACTGTGCATGGCAGACCTGCTACAGACTGTCTCTGCGGGGGTTGAATATCATCCCACCCACAAAAGGATTTGGTTCTCCCAAGTGGTCTCCCAAGTGGGCGGAAAGCTGCGCTGTGCCCCCAGCCCATATTTTTTACTTTTTGAGACAGGGGCTTGCTGGGTTGCACAAACTGCCTCTGATCTCGGCCTTGTGGTCCTCCTGTCTCCGCGCCCCAAGCCGCTAGGATTGCAGGCGTGCACGACCGCACCTGACTAGAAGTGTTTAATAAGTGTGTGCGAGCGTGTATGTATGGTTTTGTTTTGTTTTTGTTTTGATTTTGTTTTTTTTGTTTCTTGGGGTTTTTGTTTTGTTCTGTTTTGGTTTGGTTTGGGTTTTTTTTGTTGTTGTTTGATTTTGTTGTTTCGTATGGGGGTATGAAACAGGGTCTTGCGCCTATTCGCTTTGTAGGTGCTTCACCGCCGCGCTGCGCCCCCAGTCCATATTTTTACTTTTTGACACAGGGTCTCTCTGGGTTGCGCAGGCTGCCTGTGATCTTGGGTTTGCAATCCCCCTGTCTTCGCCCCCAAGCTGCTGGGAATGCAGGTGTATACCACCGCACCTGACTATAAGCAATTTATACGTGGATGGGAGCGTGTATGCGTGAGGTTTTATTTTTTATTTTTTATTTATTTTATTTTATTTTATTTATTTAATTTTTATTTGCTTCCTTCCTTGTTTTACTCTCTTCCCTCTTTCTATTCTCCTTCTCTTTTTCTTATGCTATACATGCATCCTCGTATTAATTATTTTACCATCAGAGCTCCCACATGTCTGTCAGTTTGCCGTGGGGGCTTGTGTGTTGCGATAAGGCTGAGAGCTCTGCCACTGTAACCTTAGACATGAGCAAGGTTACCCAAGGTGGACAGGTTTTCAGCTGAGCTTCCAGACTAAGACAGACTAGGGAGTAGGACCTGGCGAGCCACTCCCAAAACAACTAGCCATTGAAAACCCTAAGGATAGCAAAGAAACACTGTCAAATATATTGCCGGAAAATGAGACCCCAGGTTGGAAGGCACTCAAAAGACTACTGGAGAAGAGTTGCCTCCTCCAAGTAGAGTCTACCGTGATGAAGGAAAGGGAGTAAAACACCAGGATGC
>VMDO01031981.1:0-19487 GCA_007922755.1 Pedetes capensis
AAAAAAAAATGTCTTTGAAGTACTATGGAAATGCTACAACCATCCACTTGAATTTGTTCTGCACAATTGGGGTGGACAAAAGTACTTAGCAGACAAGATCAATAAACACCAGTCTCTGCTGGGTTAAGTTGTACTTTTTAATCATCTTGTTAAAACTATCTGTTTCCAGTTCCACTTTTGTAAATACATGCTGAGAAAAATAACTTTTAATACATAAGCTTTTATCTAAACATAAAGCTGTGGTTATACCTACATTAAGATAGCAGCAGAAACTAGGCACCATGGCACATGCCTATAATCCAGCAGATGGGAGGCTGAGGCAGGAGGATCTCCAATTCAAGGCTATAGGTAGGCTGCACAACTTAGCAAGGCCCTGATTCAAAAAAAAAAAAAAAGAAAGAAAGAAAGAAAGAAAGAAAGAAAGAAAGAAAAGAAAAAGTGGTGGTGCATCTCAGTGGCATAGCACTTGCCTAGTATGCTTGAGGAGGCCCTGGGTTCAGCCCTTAGTACTGAAGAAAACAAAAGATAGCAGAGATGGAAAAATAAATTATGTATTTCTTTTCTTTACATGAGTCATAGAATTGATGAACTCAGCCTTTATCTAGGTAATGTGTAGTGGATTGTTCAGTGCAAAGATATGTCCGTGCTCTGTAATGAGAAGTCCCTTGAAAAAGGAGAGTTCTTTTCTATTTTATTGGACAATTTCCTTAGGTGTTTATTGTGTTTATTGACCCCTTAGATGATTACCTATGGTGATATCTTTTCTAAAGAGTGAAGAAACACAGAACAATGAGAACACCCAGAGTGGCAGGAGCTGTCAGCTATAGTAAATTCACAATAGAAACTTTTTGGAAAATATGTACACATGGGAAGTTGGATTTTAAATAATCAGGAGTAACACAAACCCATACGGATAAAAAGTAAGATGTATGTATGTGATATATTGATTTGAAATAATGATTCCAGAACTTATTTTGTACAGAATTTAAGTTGGACATCATTTTATAAATACATTATTTCCTCTATTTTAAGAAAAGAGATCTTAACTTCAGTGAGGTGAGGGAAGGCAAGCCAGGAAAAAATAAAATATTAATGTTTTCAAAATATTAACACCACCCCAGAGTTTAGCTGATTAATGTGTCTAATAACTACTACAAACAACTAAAGAGCTATTAATATGACCATTTAATTCAAATAAAGAAATACAGTGCAGTAAAGCCTGAGTTCTACTAATAATCATTAATGTTAAAATGTGAAAAATGAGTATTAAAAGTATTAAGTATATTCTTATTAAACTAAAAGCTTCCTTCAAATTACATTCTCATAAAGTATATTATAAAGTGAAATGATCAAATTAAACATTTATTACCAAGTAGAGCTTATCTCTAAACTTTAGAGTAGAAAATCTGACAATGGATAAATAAATCAAGAATCTACCTATGTGTCAAGTATTGTGATGCTAAAAATATAAAATACCTGAGGCTGAGGCTCTGGTATGATCTCCAGCATTGAAATGTGTGTGTGTCTGTCTGTGTGTGTGTGTATACACTATATGTACTATATACACACACACATATATATAGATGCTGCTTTGACCCGCAAGAAGCTTAGATTATAGTAGGAATGGATTGTCTTTAATAAAAACAATAAAATAGTGTGCTGTTTTCTGAATGTTTGTGTTCCCCCAAATTCCCAGATTGAAACCTAGTAAACAATGCCATACATTAGAAAGTGAGGGCTTTGAGGAGGTAATTATGTCATGAGGGTTCTACTCTCACAAATGGGATTAATATAAAACAGACCTCAGAGAGTTTGATAGCCCTTTCTACCGTGTGAGTTTACAGCTAGAAAGTGTCTTCTATGAATCAGAGAGAAACCTCTCACTCTTGGTCTTGAGCTTCTCAGCCTCCAAAGTACACAAAATTTCTGTTGTTTATGATATAGACACACAATGGATTTTTTTTATAGCAACTTGAATGGATCAAGACATAGGGCATATGAGAGAAAATCTATAAATAAGAAAGTGGCTTTTTTTAGGTTAAAATGTACCATAAATTACATATTAAAATTATAATTATAATGATAATAATAGTGGTTTCCATTGTGGGCTGTACATAAGCAATATTCTTGTTATTTTTCAAAATCATTTTAACCTTTAAATGCTAATTAAAAATGGAAACAATTTTCATCATTTGGAAATACCAAACTAAAGCTCAGAAAAAATTAAGATACTGGCCAAAACCATGTAACAAGTCGTAATAAGTGTTTATATAAATCTAAGATTCTATGGATCAAAGAAAATCTTCTAAATGAAAGCTCTCTTCACAGTTATTCCTAGAGTGGCATTGATTGCAATAGTTACCTGTACATTTTAAAACTATGAAATTACCATTAATGTTTGTGAAGTAGTGTTTTGAATATCCACGAGAGTAATTTATTTTATGGAAAGAAACAAAGGCCATTAGAATCAAGTCACTTTGGTGAAAGAAGTGAATTCAATTAGATAATGATATTTTATTATAAAAAACTATTCAATCCTTAGAAGTATTTATGTTGCTAATAGTAACTCTAGGAAATATCACAGGAGAGTTCCAAGGAAGGCAATGATGAAATAAAAAGTAATGGTTTTAAAAGAAGCCTATTACCTAGTGTGAATGTTCAGAATGAAGTCATTCTTTGAAGTTCTAAATTGATTTGTGGGGACTATTGGCACTGTCCATAGAACCATTAAGGTGGGACATTCAGAGTCACCAAGAGGTGTTTTAAAGAAATGAGACTTAGTTACAATTTAAATGCTGAACAAGATTTGAAGGATTGGTGTGAACAGGAGAACTATACAATAGGAGCAGAACCAGAGAGGCAATATTGAATTATCATATGCATGAGATTGAGAAGGGATGAACTAAATTATTATGGAAAATAAGAAACACACCTGTATACACAGGGTGTTTCAGAATTTTTTTTTTTTTTACTGCTCTCTTTATATTAAAATTATGTCAATCCTTTTATAACTTCTTTTGGGTAGGCTTTAACATCTTGCTGTGGGAATAGAGGAAATTGCCTCTTTGTTTCTTCCTTTATCAACAGACACTTTTTCTTTGATATTAGTTTTAGATTAGTGTTTTGTAACAGCAATGTTTTTAGAACAATTTCTCTTTTTAAAAAATCTGAAAAGCAAACCAGGGACTCTGGCACACAACTATAATCTCAGCAATTTAGGAGGCTGAAGCAGAAGGTTTGAAAGTTTGAGGCCAGAGGTAGCCCATGCAACTTAGTGAGACCCTGTCTCAAAATAAAAAAAATTAATTATATAAATAAATAAGGGACGTGGGTGCTGCTCCATAATAGAGTGCTTGCCTAGAACGCATGAGCCCCTAGGATTGATCCCCAGTACTGAAAGAAAACTATACATCTCTATCTCTATCCATCTATCTATTAGTTATATTAGTTTAATATGGTCATTTTAGGTATCATAACACTACAGAAAATAATTCAATACATTTGTCTAATAGTTAGCATATCTGCCTTTAGTTTTGTTTTGATTCACAAGGTTCATGAAATTCTACTTTATTTTGACTGAAAGTAATTGACATACACTCTTTATTAGATTTCTTGAGATAAATAGAAATAAAGCCCTGATCTGTGGATGTTGCTTCTACTCTCAATTTGTCTTGCTTTAGAAAGTGAAACAGGTGAGGTACACACGTTTCTCAAAAACCTTGATTATTTTCTTGCATAAGTTTTCTTCATTTGGAACACAGATACTATAAGAGATGTATGAAATTTCATTTGGCGGCAGTAACTAAATACAATTTAAGACTGTTATCAATATTGAGCTTTAGTATATACTTTATACCTTGTAACAGAAATACCTTGTCATTCATGAGAGGAGCAATGAATATACACATTCATGATGGACCTTTAGCAGCAAAAGTAACATTCACTGTAGTATGCAACTGCTCCAAGTGACTTCAATGAACTATACTTCAAAGTATACTCACTTTACTAAAAGATTTTAACAGTACTTCAAGATGAAACCATTTAAAGGACAGTCCATATTAAACATAAAATGCAATGGTTCATCACATTAAAGATATAGTATAATTTTCAAGTGTAAATATACTTACAAAATAAAAACATGAGGAAAAGTAAAGTGTTTTATGAGGACAATAGGCATATCCTAATTTCTTCTTTTAATATACATACTTGAAAGTCCCATGGGCATTTTTTATCAATATTAAAATTATCCATGTTCTAGTGTAATTCTAAACTAAAATTCATTTTTATTAGTTATTTTGTTGAAAAAATTTTTTAGTTTTGTTTAGTAATCTCTCCATATATCATGATTTTTAAATGGTATAAATCAAATATGCATTATTTTCAATTATTCTAATAATGTATCAAGTCTACAGCCATACCACTGTGGTGTTCAATTCTATCAGATTTCAGAAGCTAAGCAGGGTCGGGTTTGGTTAGTACTTGGATGGGAGACTGCCTGGGAACACCAGGTGTTGTAGGCTTGGGAGAAGAATCCTGCAACTCACTCCCAAAATCAATCAGCCACTGAAAACCCTATGAATACTAGAGAAGCACTAACAATACTGTGTCTCCTGTTGTACAAAGGGTCACTATGAGTCGGACACAGACTTGATGGTACTGTGATTTAGCTCAGTTGGTAGAGCACTGCTATGCAGACTCTGAGGTCCTGGGTTTTATTCCCAGCACTGCAAAAATGGGAGAAGGATGTGGCAATCCACTCTCAAGGCAATCCCCAAACAATCAGCCATTAAAACCCTATGAGGGTTGCTATGAGGTGGACATGACTCGATGGCACCTAACAACAACAACAACAGCAATAATGTATCAAAAATAATGAGCCAGTGAGGGGAGCCATGAAAAGGCAATGGGGGAGGTAAACCTGAACAATGTACAATGACATTCATGTGGAAATGTCAAAATGAAACCCATTAATTTGTATGTTAAAAATTACTAATAAAGTAAGATTAATGGGAAAAAATGAGGCAGATTATTAAAAAAAGAATTGTTTTACAGTTCCAGAAACATGTGAATGAAATTAAATAATGGCTGAAATTTTTAAAACTATGTTATTAAAACCTTACGTTGTACTTTGGAGTTTCATCTATCATTTTTGAAGCTCAGTTTAACTTTAAAGCTATTTTCCTGCAAACTGATAACTGTATTTGTTACTTCCTATTGTCATCCAGGTCCTGTGTAGAACTCAAACATCATACAAAATAAACCTCTTGCTTTCTAAGAATGAGAAATGTGCACAAGAATTTAATAGTTTAATCCACAATTGTTTGTGATTAAGTTACACTTTACAAGATACAGAATATTATAAAATATCTCTAAGCTTCTGACAATTACTATGCACATATTTTACAAAAAGCCAAATTAACTGGAGAGTAAATAATTCAAGAAGTTTTTATAAATTTTATAAATTTATAAATTATCTTGCTTTCTTCTTACCATAACATTTGTTGTTGTTAGGTAAATTTGAGTCAGGCTGACTCATAGTGACCCTATGTACAACAAAATGAAACACTCTCTGATATTGTGTCATGCCAGGTAATTTGTCAGTGCTTCTCTGCTATTCATAAGGTTTTCAATTGCTTATTGTTTCAGGAATGCTTTGGGATTGGGCTACCAGGTCCTTCTTCCATTTTTGCTATGCTGGGGATCAAATCCTGGGCCTAAGAGAGTGGAGAGCAGCATTCTCAAAACTGAGCTAACTCCCAGAAAAATACAAGAGTATCTAAGAATAAATCTCATTTGGAGATTTAGGGCATTAAACTAATTTAACTGTATATAACATGGAAATTTATATATAACACCAAAGGGCTATATTTATTTAGGCCCATACATCTTACACTCATCAAATCCTACATAAAATTAGTTCTGCTCCTTTGGTTCTTTTGATTGCTTATTTGGACACAAGTCAAAGTAAATAAGAAAATATTGTGTCCTGGAAATACAAGATTTTCTTTTCTTATATGTTATGACAAACTCCTTTTTCATTCTTTTATATGTGAATACAGATAAAATTATAAATGTGTGCATTTGTGTGTAAACTAGATGGTTCCAGAATTTGCCATGTAATAAACATTTTAAAATAGGAAATCTTCAAGTATAGAGCTCAAGTCTTGAAAAAGATGTTCTTAAAAATTATAATGTAGATGGGTGTGGTGGTGTGTGCCAGTAATCCCTGTGACTCGAGAGGCAAGTTCAAGACCAGAGGCAGTCTGCATAATTTAGTGAGATCTTGTCTCAAAAAGTTAAAAACAAAGGGCTGGGGTTGCAGCTCAGTGTTACATACAGCACTTGCAAAACATGTAAGCGCAAGGTCTTGGGTTCAACCCCCAGTACTGCAAAAAAAAAAAAAAAAAAAAAAAAAGAATTATAATTTGACATGTTTTTCTTTAATATACTTGGACACTTCCAGATCACACTGTATGAAATGATTCTTCAGATATTCCTGAAACATAAATTAAAAAGGCATACAAATTTGAATATATATATTTATACATACTCCCTGCTTCCTGCTTATATATCATATATATTTCAATATATTATTTCGATTGCTACTGTAACTTATATTTACTCAAAAAAATTAATGAATAAGCATACTATAAAATATACTAGAAATACAAAATATGTAGAGCATAGTCTGTTAGCTACAATGATAGTTAATTGATGAGGATATTGTAAACCATATATATATATACACACACATGCACATACACACATATGTAAGAATATGTGCACACATACATGATATAACAGCTTTTTAAATATCATACCAATATTCTGTGTATGTACCATGTTGTTGTTGTTGTTGTTGTTAGGTGCTGTCAAGTCGGGTCCAACTCACAGTGACGATATGTACCACAGAATGAAACACTACCTGACACTTTTGCCATGCCTGACACTGATGTCAGTGCTTCTCTACTATTCATAGAGACTTCAATGGCTGATTGTTTTGGGAGTGGGCTGCCTTGCCCTTCTCCCAAGTCTACAGCACCAGGTAATCTCAAGTAGTCTCCCATCTAAGTACTAACCAGGCCTGACCCAGCTTAGCTTCCAATATCTGATTGGATCAAACATCAGGGTGGTATGGCTGCAGGCAAATGTATCATAGCTATGCAAATCAGGCAAAAATATATCAATTTCATCCTTTTAAAAAATCAGTGTAAAATTATACACACACACACACACATACACATACACATACACAAACACAAACACATATATGGATTCCTGCATTATTACTTTCACAGGAATAAGCATCAGGAAGATATTTAGGCTGAACCTGCTGGCAGGGAGTATATTCCTGGAAAATGAACCTCTGTTTACTCAGGAATATTTGAGAGTTGTTACCAGGTATATTTACATCGCAAATACTCAGACACCCAACCAGATTCTTTAGGAGAGGTGGAAATATATGAAAGAATTTCTTGAGAGACATGACATTCTGACCTGAACTGAAAAGGCCACTGGCTAGCATCTGGTTGCTCTAGTGAGAAAGGAAGTGAGATGTGACCTGAGAGGAAGCACTGCTAGGTTACACCACTGCTCTAGGAAGTCACCTTGGAACACAGATAAATTGTACCTTCTTATCTACCTTAAAAGAATTAAACTTTACCTGAATCTATTGGTGTATTTAATCAGTTACATCCCTGCCACAATAGAGACAATTGTGCCAGTATTTCTCATCATCTGCTATTGTAAGTTTGAATATTAAAATATTCCACTGCTTTTACCATGTTTTGAACATAAGTAGCACCAGTAGCATCATTACATTTTAATTGGCTCTTAAGTTTATGGATTTATGTACTTTTAAGAGTAAATACAAAGCCCACAATCTCTACAATTTTTAGTCAGAACTTCAATCATGATTTCAATAAAGAGTATTCAGTTCTCACAATTAAATGCTTATCTGTTAAGTTAGACAGAAATTCAGCACTCAGATCTGTCTGAATTATCTCTCTAATACTAGATAATTAGGTAATCCACTGTTACAACTCCAGATGTGCAAACACAGCATTTCAATGATTAGGTCTCCACAATTTAAGCAGAAGGATGCCCTAAAATAAGTGAATAATTTGGCAAAGGGCAGAAAATTGCCTGAAGTAGAAACATGAACTGTGAAAAAAAAAAGAATATTACAACCTGCATCAGCAATTACTTCAGGTCTCTACATTGCTTCATTGCCCATGGACAGATTTTAAACATTAGGTTTGTTGATTCTTTGGCATTAACCAATTGTGTAGCACCATCATAATGATCATAAACATTTAAGAACTCTTTCCCAATAGCTAAGTAATAACCAGATTTATGAAAAACTGTAATTTATGTTGGACAGCAATGATGTAGAAATATTTCATCCAAGTCCACTTTCAAAAATCATAGTCCACTTGGATTTCAAAAATCCAAGTCCACTTTAAAAAATGACATCATTTCTCCCTTTGCCCCCAGAATGAAACACATAGAAAGGGCATTTACTTACACTGAACGATGAGCTGCACCAAGGCTTCTCTTGGTTTCACATTAAATCCATTGTACTGGCTGGTCTGACATCTGTACATTCCTGACATTTCCCTAGACACGTTGACAATCCTCAGTGTTCCATCATAGCTCTCCATTTGCATTGACCCATCAGGCATTGCAACTTCTTTATCTGCTCTAGACCAAAGGATGATTGGTTTAGGTTTTCCCGTTACTTGACATTGTAGTTCTATTGTGTCTCCTTCTCTGGTGACCAAAGGTGATTTTTCCTGTGGAACAGTCAGATTGGGTGGAACTTGAAATGGGAAAAAGAAAATTTTTCAAGGTTAGTATAAACTGGTAAGATTTATTCAGACACAGAAAATCATAAGGAAATAACTTCTGCTGGTTGAAGAAATGTGACAATGCAGGTGTCAAAAAATACAGAGACCATGGGAATAAATGGAACATACTTTCACTTAAAGTAATTGTAAATTATTTTCTTGAACATTCTCAAATGAATAATATAGACACTGTCACAATAATCAAGGTATTAAATTGGAAAGTGAATGGTCAATATAAGAAAAATCTATTCAATGGCTTGTCATATAAGTCATTATTTGGATCTTTAACATCTGCTTTTCACAGAAGAATGATCTTTCTTGCTTGCTGAGGGTAAAATTTAGGTGTGTAGATGTAGCAATACAATTGTGCAAGTAGTAGGAAAAGGAAAAAGAAAAACTGGGGATGTAAGATCATAAGTTTTGACTCTTGTTTAAAAATTTCTGCCAAATTGCTAAGATTTAAGATCTGTTTCCTCCTTTGTGAAAATATAATGGAACAACTGACTAATGTTATGTTGTTGTTGTTGTTAGGTGCCGTGGAGTCGGTATCCGACTCATAGCGACCCTCATAGGGTTTTCAATGGCTGTTTCGGGATTGCCTTGGGAGTGGATTGCCAGGTCCTTCTCCCATTTTTGCGGTGTTGGGAATTTAACTTGGGACCTCAGAGAGTGCAGGGCAGTCCTCTACCAACTGAGCTAAATCCCAGCCCAACTAATGTTATACTCTTTGATAATCTATTATAATCTCCTCTTTTTGATTTTTAATTTTTTAATATTTGAATTTCATATGATTTCACTTTAAAATGTTTTGAAGTCATGCATGTGAATAGTTTGCTAAGATGTCACATAAAATTAACTTTAAATTTTCAAAATACATTTTAATGAATGCAAGAATCATAATTTTCTCATGTAAGGCTAATTTATGATTTTTTCTAGAACTTTCTTTAGTGTATTACAATATATTCATTTTAGGATTTAGTGAAAAACTGAATATGAAGGAATACCTACACAATAAATTTTTTTAAAAACATTAACACCTGCTGTATTAGAAAAGTTGTCTGTTTCAACTTTATCTAAATTCAAATATATTTCTGCAATAGAGAATCTATCAAAAAAAAAACCATAAGCTAAATAGAATGCAAGAAATAAAAATAATCAGAAACATATGAATAATTCTCTTCTCCTGGTTAATGTCGTATGCTCCTTTTGAAGGTAGGAAAGCATATGGATTAAAATTTTAAAATCTCATCTAATATTACTGTGCTCCTGTTCCCAGGTACAAAAACAAGCATAGCTAAGTTCAAAATTATTTTTCATCTAATGTTGAAGTGGGAGAAGGGGCTAGCAATCCACTCCCAAGGCAATCCCGAAACAGTCAGCCATTGAAAACTCTGTGAGGGTCGCTATGAGTCGGATACCGACTTGACCGCACCTAAGAACAACAACAACAATGTTGAAGTATTGTTTCTCTTCTTACATACAGAGAAAAATATATTCAAGTCCAAGGTGATACCAGAATTATCTTGCTATTAAAATATCTTTGTGTCTATATTTTCATTTAATTTCTTAATTTGTTTCAAGTTAAGAAAACCAAAATACATAATAAATGTAACATCTTACAATTTAGAAAATAGGAAAATACTAACCACCACCTTCTTGAAGCAGATATATAAGCTGTTCAGAATTGATGTTAACAAAATAATTTTTTAAAAATTTCTGAGACAGGGTGTCACTGGCCTGGAACTTGCTACGTAGTCTAGTCTGGCCTTAAACTTGTGATCCTTCTGCCTTATTCTCCCAAATACTGGGATTACAAGCATGTACAACCACGCTCAGCCAAAATATGGCTTTAAAAATGGCTGCATCTTTAAAAACTGAATGATTAAATGATTTCCTTAAATAAGTTGTTCTTGTAGATATAAACAGCTAATGTTTTAGCAAAATAACTTGTTCATTTTGGAGTGAACCACAAAGAAATGATGCAAGTCTAGACAACATAATAGTAAAACTGGAATGGAACTATGATATTTATTCAACTTTCATGTGAAAGAATACAGAATAACTACAATAAACTCAGTATTTAACGTTTTTATGCCCTTACTATTTGCCAGGCACAGTTAGAGATCCTGCACTGTCATTTAATTTCTTGATAGTGCTAAGAAGCAGAAATTTAATATTAAAATTTAATGAGAATATCAAGAGTAAGAGATGACAAATACTTTCATTTGAATGGAAAACAACCCAAGGCCAATTTAGAGGAGACATACAATGTAGAGATATGACTTCTGATACAGGCTCTACAAAATGTTGCTGACAATTAACAATTTACAATTAACAACAGGCACTGGACTCCTTTCTTCCTGCTCATGCCTACCTGTTCCAGTGCACAAACTGGACAAAATTCTTGCCTATCTCTTGGTCACTGTCAAAGGGGAAATATAAAAGTCAAAATAAAAATGTGAAGGTTCCCATGATGCATATTTTACAAAATTTTCTATATTATATATTAAATAACTATTCTCATCTATTTACACCACGGTATTTTCCATATATGTCAAAACTGCTTCTAAGATATACCAACTCAAATAAACACCCAAATTTTGATAAGTCTCTGAATTAAATGAATATATTATTATAACTTAAAAGATTATTTAATGGTGTTGCTGTTTCAAATATGCAATCCATGGCACTTCCAAAAATAAGTCACAGGACTTTGGCTAAGTACAATCACTTTGAGTATTAATTTTTTTATTTTTGAAACTACATTTATGCTTTATGTGTAAGTCCCAAAGTTTTGATGTTCTGACTACAGGAACAAATAGTAAAAATGAATGAGATCAGAAGTGTCAAATAAAAGTATCTATTTCCTGGCTTAATGTGATGAATATTTAAAGATCTCATAACATTGTTGTTGTTGTTAGGGGCTGTTGAATCATGTACAATTCATAGTGACCCTTATAGGGTTTTCAATGGCTGATTGTTTCAGGATTGCCTCGGGAGAGAATTGCCACATCCTTCTCCCATTTTTGCAGTGCTGGGAATCAAACTCAGGACCTCAAGACTCCAGAGCGGTGCTCTGTCAACTGAGCTAAATCCCAACCCCTCATAACATTAGGATATTCCAATTAAAATAGACCTGTGAGTAACTATGATTTTTTAAATGTCTATCATGCTAAATTGGGAGAAGGACCTGGCAATCCACTCCCAAGGCAATCCCGAAACAGCCATTGAAAACCCTATGAGGGTCGCTATGAGTCGGATACCGACTCGAGGGCACCTAACAACAACAACATCATGCTAAATAGTTCAAAAATGTCCTCTGTAAATTTATTATTCATTTATTTAGGTAAACTCTTTTATCCCTGCCTAAAACAACAATTAATTAAAAATACAGAAATGCTCAGTTTTAATGTATTGTTGTTGTTGTTGTTAGGTGCTATCCAGTTGGAGTCCAACTCTGCTACCCTAGGTACAATAGGCGAAGAACTATTGTCACTGCTTCTCAGCTATTCATAGGGTTTTCAATGGCTGATTGCTTTTTGGGAGTGAGTTGCTGGGTCCTTCTCCCAAGTCTACAGTACCTGGTGTTCCTGGGCGGTTTCGCCCTCCAAGTACTAACCAGGCCCAACATTCTTATCGTCCAATATCAGACAGAATCAGATGCCACAGTGGTACAGCTGCATGCTGTTTTACTGTTGTTGTTGTTGTTGTTGTTAGGTGCCGTCGAGTTGGTATCTGATTCATAGCGACCTTCTGTACAACAGGGGAACACTATTATCAGTGCTTCTCTGCTGTTCATAGGGTTTTCAATGGCAGATTGATTTTTGGGAGGGGGTTGCCAGGTCCTTCTCCCATCCAGGTACTAACCAGGCCCGACCCTGCTTAGCTCCCGAGATCTGATGGGTTGGATGTCACAGGGCTACAGCTGCAGGCGTTTTACTGTAGGCTACTTAAAAATAGATTTTTTTGTGGATGAATTTGGAAAGGTTTTACTAAATAGCAAAACCTGAATATAAGATGGTTTAATATCCTTTTCTTTTATAAGATTTAAATCTCTTTTTTTGTTGTTGGGTTTCTTTCCAGAACTGAGAGTTCATCCCAGTATCTTCCACACGCTGAGTAAGCACTTCACCGCTGAGGTGCATCTCTCCCCTTATATGTATATATTTGAGACTGGGTCTCACTAAATTGCACAGGCTGTCTCTGGCCTCAAACCTGCAATCCTCCTGACTCAGCTTCCTGAGTTGCTAGAATTATGCATGTGCCACAGGGACCAGCCATAAGACTTTAAACCTTAAAAGCAGAGTTAAGCCTTTCTCTGCAACTGTCTTGGCCCAAAGACTACAGTTTCTCACAGAGTCAATGGGCTTCTCTCTTCCGGTCTACACTAACTTTTCTATCCTCTATAATTCTGCACTAAACTTTTCAAATTATTATATGTTTTTTCCCATTGGGAGATCTCATTTGCTTTCATGGTGCTTTTTTTTTTTTTTTTTTTTTTTTTTTGTTGTTGTTGTTGTTGTTTTCAATACTTGCAGTTGAATCCAACCAGGGCCTAACAAATATTTTGCAAGTGCTCTAACACTGGGCTGCACTCTGAGTCACTTATTTATTTATGTTTTTATTTTTGAGTTGGAGTCTTGCTAAATTACACAGGCTGCCTCTGGCCTGGAACATGTGATCCTTCTGGCTCTGCTTCCTGAATAGCTGGAATTACAGGTGTGTGCCAATCTCTCAGATTTCTCATTAATTTTTCTCTGTTGTACATGCTGCTAATACATATTCTAACTTTATCCCAAGGCTTTTCTAGCCTGTGATTGCAATCTATTTTTATATTGCAAAAGTCTTTCAGATCTCTAAACCTAAGTGTCATTTATTTTTTGACTTGGTTAATAGCTAATTATCAACACATCCCATCTGCTAATTAAAAACCACAGAGTTTTCTTTGCTTAACCATTTCCTCTTGTCGGCCACTTCCAAAGAATCAAATCCTGTTGTTTCATTGTCAAAACTGCTTTTCACACATTGTTGCTGTTGCTCTTAGGTGCCCTCTAGTCAGTGTCTGACTCGATGAGAGTCACCATCGAGCCTGTCTGTATATAGTGACCCTATGTACAACACAAGAAACACTATTGTCAGTGCTTCTTTGCTATTCATAGGGTTTTTAATGGTGAATTCATTTTTGGAAGTGGGTTGCCGGGTCCTTCTCCCAAGCCTACAGTAGCTGGTGCTCCCAGGCGGTCTCCCGTCCAAGTACTAACCAGGCCCGACCCTGTTTAGCTTTCCAGATCTGATGGCCAGTACTACTCTTTCATGTCACTTTCTAGCCTGTCATATATAAACTTTATCATCATAAACACAATTTTATTCATGTCAGTATGAAGACTACAAACAACATCATAACATTGCTTTAATAAAAAAATGAAAACAGCATGTTTGTTAAATAAATCATAGAATAGTCATACACTAGAATAGAGCTTTTTAAAATGATAAAATAGACCTATATTTATTAACATATTTATATTTAGTGAGAACATATCAGTGAATAGTATGAATAGCTATAACCACTATACTAGAATAAAACTTGTTACTATGTAGTATGAACTGTGTGTTATCCAATCCTTACACAGTGATACCTTGGTACCCAACCACAATCCATTCTGAAAGGCTGGTTGAATGCTGATCAGTTCAAGTGCTGAGCACATTTTTCCCCTAAAAAATGTCAATGTATTTATTGGTTCCAGCACCATACTGAATGGCTAATTCAGACACATATATGCTACTTACACACTTTTCAATAAGTTCCTTTTTAAAATTCAATTGTCCTTACTGTTTTCCTATTTCCTTCACTCTCAGGGCTAGAAAATCTCTTGCATGTCATGATGACCATATAGGGTATGTATGTACATGTTGTTGTTGTTGTTGTTAGGTGCCGTGGAGTCAGTATCCAACTCATAGCTACCCTCTGTACAACAGGTGAAACACTATTGTCAGTGCTTGTCTGCTATTCATAGGGTTTTCAATGGCAGACTGATTTTTTGGAGGGGGTTGCCGAGCCCTTTTCTCAAGCCTATAGCATCTGGTGTTCCCAGGCAGTCTCCCATTCAGGTACTAACCAGGCCCAACCCTGCTAAGCTTCTGAGATCTGATGGGATCAGATGTCACAGTGCTACAGCTGCAGGCGTATGTATGTATACATATATAAGAAAAAACAGGAGATCATGTACACAGCACCAGGACAGTTCTTTACTGCTTGAAATTGATGAACAAAGTGAGGCTTTCGGTTTGTCTTACCTGGAAGCGTCAAAAGTAAGTGCTGGTGTCCCTTGCATGTTTTAGCACTGTGATCACATGCTGAGCAAGTGGTGGAGCAGCTGTTAAGAGCACTGAGCAGTTTGAGTGCTAAGGTACCACTGTATATTATACAAGTATATTTCATCTCCTCTCTCTCTCTGTCTTTTTCTCTCTCTCTCTCTCTTCCCTAAGTCACTATGTGAGATGACAGATGTTAGTTTGCTTCACTACAATAACCATTTTACCATCTATTATTGTTGCTGTTGCTACTGAGTCCGACTTAAAGCGACCCTACATACAACAGAAACATCCCCCAACTCTGTGCCATGCTCTGCATTACGTCAGTGCTTCTCTGCTATTCATGGGGTTTCAATGGCGGATTGTTTCAGGATTATTTTGGGAGTGGGCTGCCATGTCCTTCTCCCGTTTCTTGCAGTGCTGGAGATTGAACCTGGGACCTCAGAGAGCACAGAGCAGCACTCTACCAACTGAGCTAACTCCAAACCTTACTATCTATATGTACCCCAGAACAACATATTCTAAAAATCAACATTCCGCTAGTCCCCAGGATCACCTGGTTACTCACTCTCCCTGATTACATGTCATAGAGGCTGTATTCCCATTTAACTTTGTTCGCCTTCTGCTCTGCATTTTCTCCCATGTCTGTCTCCCTCACCAGCCTCTCAGGGGCACAGAGTCTCTTATCTATAGATAAATCCTGGTGCCTTGTTTTATTGCCTGGTACAGATCTGGAAGTTGTAAAATAACTGAGAAAGGAAAACAGGGAGAAGACAGTGAAGAGACAGAAAGTAGAAAGACATAAAGCTATGAACTTATTAGATAATAAACTAAATAGACAAAAATTATGCACATTTTAGAACAAAAGTGACACACAGTAATAAAATGCAGTAATTCTACAAATGTAACTCAAATAAGAAATAGAATCTCATGAAAATATATAAAGTTAGGGTATGTTTCTGATGCAGATCATGGGAGAGTTAAGAGATTGAAAAAGAACACTTCCAGTTTTCATTTTCTCTCTTCTTTCATTTAAAAATTTGAATATATAAGCTGTAAGTTGAGTAAAAGAGGCAACTTGAAGATATATCATTTAAGTTTATCATTATATTTGATGTTTTTAAAATAGTAGCTTGCAATAAAACCATATCAAACTAAGCATAGAAATTTAAAATGTGAGATGCACATTTATTCATAATGTACTTGGCTAGAAAATATACCACCAAAAAACGCAGATGTATTTCCTGATATATAGTTATACATTGCCCTTACTTTGCTTTTTCCTGTCTGAAGTGCTACTGTAGGATATTCTACAGAAAAACAAAACAAAACAAAAAACATAACATGGAACCAAATATTCTCATTCCAAATATTAAAAATAGACAATCTGTAAACTTTTCCATTGTACCATAGACTGTAAAATAAAACAAGTATAAATAAGGAAGATATTTTCCTTTCTTCATTGAGAAGGAAATGAAATCTTTAATTTTTACTTGGAAAATGAATGTCTCATCTTCCTTACTCAAAGTATGTAGAGAAAGTTTAGTTTTAAATCTATGTGAGAAAATATCATGCTACTAATAGGCAGGTTAGTTTAGGCATTAGCAGGAAATATGGAGGAAAAGGGGATTGAAATTGACTCCTATCATTTGCCTATGATGCATGAAGCCACATGCATCTCTGGAGACACTGGAAGGACCTTTTCTAATGGGCCCCACACTAAGCCATTAATCCATTTACAAAATAAAGACCTAAATCTCAGGTCACATTGAGTTTCCAAATTATGGTGCCCAGGTTAGAGGTCACACTGGGTATGCCCTAGTTTAAGTAAAACAAGGGCAAACTTGTCCCCGCTCTTGTTTTTCCTTCTTTTCTTTCTTCTTGACTTCTTGCTCTTTGCTTTTCTATTCTTTCTCTAGGATCCACATGCATGCTTTTCACTTTTCTTGAGCCCTTCATCTTCTCTGTCTGTCTAAAGTACTTTTCCCTCTAAAAGCCTGCTTTACTCTGTTCTCTCTGACTTTACCTTTCCCTAGAAAACAGAAATATTCTAATGGGGATTTACCCAGGAGACCCAGTTTATTTCAAGTTCCTTTCCATGTTTACCTAAGCTTCTCCAGGTGCCTCAGTTTTCTCTGTAATTATTTCTAAATGGTGTACTATCTTTTAAAAAAAACCTTATCTATCTTCTCTATTATAACTTCTGTGTTGGGTGTATGTTCATTTATACACCAGATACAAGGACCAGAGTTATTCTGCCAAATTCCTGGACTTATGCTCTGGATCTGCCTCTCTGAGCACCCCATGAATATCCAGTAACGCTATTTGAAACAAAGTCATCAGAATGTGCTTATACACTTATTGGTTTAAAATGCATAAGTGTTTATTGTTGTTGTTGTTAGGTGCCGTCAAGTCATATCCGACTCATAGCAACCCTCATAGGGTTTTCAATGGCTGACTGTTTTGGGATTGCCTTGGGAGTGGATTGCCAGGTCCTTCTCCCATTTTTGTGGTGCTGGGAACTGAACTTGGGATCTCAGAGACTGCAGCGCAGCTCTCTACCAACTGAGCTAAATCCCAGCCCCAAGTGTTTATAGTATTCTTTAATAATAGATCTTAAAATGAAAGAGATACTCTTTTTAAGGATAACAACAAACTAAGTAATAAGGAAGCCTGCAGCCATAGCCCTGTGGCATCTGATCCCATCAGATCTCGGAAGCTAAGCAGGGTCAGGCCTGGTTAGTACCTGGATGGGAGACCACCTGGGAACACCAGACACTGTAGGCTTGGGAGAAGGACCTGGCAACCCCCTCCCAAAAATCGATCTGCCATTGAAAACCCTATGAACAGCAGAGAAGCACTGACAATAGTGTTTCCCCTGTTGTACAGAGGGTCGCTATGAGTCGGATACCGACTCGATGGCACCTAACAACAACAACAAGTAATAAGGAAACGTTCTTCAGCAGCACAACTAGCCTATAGCTTCAAGAATCCTAAATTTTGCCACTAATTCAATCATACCTGAATTTTTTGGGGAATACTTTATGACAAATAGGTATGATCTAGTATCATAACTGATGTTAAAATATAAATGAATGAACACATAGATGAGATTTCAAAGGATTTATTATGTTTATTGAAGTTACCCCTAGAAACCAGAATTTAAGAATTTTCAAAATGGCTACATATAAAAAAATATAAAAAAAGTAAGACTGAAGCAAATAGTGGATTTTTAGATGTAAATAATCCAAATGAACCACATTTTATGTGTGTGCATATGTGTGTTTATATATGTGTCTTCTTCAAAAACAACAGATGGGTTAAAGAAATTTGCTGTACATTTGACATGAGTTTCATCATCTACTGATTGAGACTCCAAGGTAAATAATCTATTTACAACTACAGACTTTCAAAGAAAAGATGTTCTATCACACTTGAATAATTTCTCAGCATCCGTGTCATTCTACATTTTTTTCTTTGCTAGCACATTACAGAGTAGTTTCATAAGCCTGCGAGATGTATATGAGTCCTCAGATTGTGAAGTTTGGATAAATCACAAAGTCATTTTACATAGAACTAAATAATTTGCAAGTACAACAATTGTCAGTGGGATATCATTAATGACATCTTGCGGTGGACTATGGGATAGTTAAGATAATCCACTGGTTAAGTATGAAATTGTCAACAGGCTTATTATAACTTTACTAATTTTTCTTCCATTCAAAAAATCATATTCAGTGTAAGAGACAGACATGTTACTACTGTTGTCTCTATTTTAAAACCTCCATATACTAATATTAGAAATATTCTAATCACCACATACATCACAGCTGATTTGGACATACAACTAAGATTGAGAAAAATGCTTTAATACACAACATTTGTAAGAGCAAATGGTTAGTGCCCATTGAAAAATATTTATGTGATAACATAAGGTAAATTTGAGAATTTTCTTCCACTTAAAAATAATTCCAGTCAGAGTCCTAATAATACATTTTAAACTAATAAGCTTGACTCATTTTCAATATGACCAATAAGTAGTGTTCATTAAAAGAATATAGTACAGAGAGAGAGTCAAGATGGCGGACAGATAACACACACCTTCTGTTCCGGAGCAATAAGAAGCCTCGATTAGGGGTTTAAAACACAAATTGAATAAATAGAAACAGAGATAATTTAGTTTGAGAGATAAAGAATGATACTAGGCGTACACTGAAATTAAGGTTTAGGCTTCAGAGGAGCTACACAGTGGCCAGCAGCGGCACCGCCGCCATTTCGCCATAACACAGGGAGCGGTTAGAATCCCAGAGATCTGGAGGAGATTTC
>VMDO01031982.1:0-19473 GCA_007922755.1 Pedetes capensis
AAATTTTTCCTGTAGCGAACTTTGTTATTATCTTGTCAGAACAATTGCATGCATTTTCTAGACCATTTATATTGACACCATTCTTAGCTTTTTTTTTTTCCGTTTTATTTTGATCCGACCTTTGAATAGGATGTTTCCTCCTTATAATTTTGATTCAACTCCCACATATGAGTGAGAACATGTGGTGTTTCTCTTTCTGAGCTTGGGTTAGTTCACTTAAAATAATTTTCTGTAATTCCATCCATTTTGCTGAGAATGACCTTATTTCATTTTTCTTGATTGCTGAGTAGTATTCCATCGTGTATATGTACCATAGTTCTTTTATCCATTCTTCTGTTGAAGGGCACTTTGGTTGTTTCCATATCCTTGCTATTGCGAAAAGTGCAGCATTGAACATGGAGATGCAGGTGTCTCGGTGGTATGATGACCCATCTTCCTTTGGGTAAATTCCCAGTAGTGTTATAGCTGGGTCATACGGTAGATCTATTTTCACTTTTTTAAGATATCCCCATATTGATTTCCACAGGGGCTGGACCAATTTACAGCTCCATCAACAATGTAAGAGTGTTCCCTTTTCACTGCAACCTCACCAGCATTTGTTGTTATTTGTTTTATTGATCTTGGCCATTCTTACTGGTGTAAGGTGAAATCTCAGAGTTGTTTTAATTTGCATTTCCCTAATGGCTAGGGATACTGAGTATTTTTTCATGTGTTTCATGGCTTTATGGACCTCTTCATTTGAGAACTGTCTACTCAGTTCCTTTACCCATTTGTGTATTGGGTTATTTGTTTTTTGGGAAGTTTTCGTCTTGAGTTCTTTATAAATTCTAGTAATTAGACTTTTATCTGACGTATAAAATGCGAAGATTTTTTCCCATTCTGTGGGGGTCTCCTTGACTCTGTTAATTGTTTCTTTTGCTGTGCAGAAGGTTTTTAATTTCATGTGATCCCATTTATCTATTCTTATTGCAATTTCTTGAGCAATTGGAGTCCTATTAAGGAAATACTTTCCTATGCCTATATGATGGAGGGTATTGCCTATCTTGCCTTCTATAAGTTTTAAAGTTTCTGGTTTTATGTTGAGATCTTTTATCCATTTTGAGTTAACTCTCGTGTCACTATTTTCTCCCATCCCCTACTCACCCTCACTTACTTTTCTGCATGGATGAAGAACAAGGTTGAAGTTCGCAGGAAGACCCAGAGCTGGCACGTTTGTGAAACTTGCTATATTTATTTAATCATCACAATGGCCCTATGAAGCAGAGGGTATTGTGACCCCATTTTCCAAATGAGAAAATTGAGGCACAGAAGGCTAAATGATGGACTGGGTCAAGGAGCTCAATAGCAGTGAACATATGGTTTGAATGCAGGGATTCTGGCTCTAGCACCAGTGTAGTTAACTATAGGATGTATAGTTCTGTCTTCTATTTACTGAACATCTATTATGCACCATGCCCTGTGTCTGGTTCTGTGGATACAACTTTGCACTCTTGTGGTATTGGAGTCTAGAGATCTTCTGGGGAGAGAGGCTTAAGCTCACCTTCAAAATATTTAAGGCCAGAAGTGAACTCAATCTAATGAAACCTCCACCTTATTTGACTTCTAATAACATCAAAGACATCAGCCCCGGAGCAGCAGAGGAAGTAGGGGATGGACCTGAGAATGGTTCCTGCTTCCTTTTCACTTTCCATATCTCACAAGAATCTCCCTTCTGATCCACCCTAACTGAAAACATAAAAGAAAGGTAATTCTGGGAAATGCAGTTCCACATGGTAAGGTGGTGTTTGCAAAGCCATCACAGCATGTGTGTATAGAGTTCTGAAGACTTGAATGAATGAAGACCTTTGGAACTAAAACGAGAAAAGGACAAATGCCTAATTATAGTTAAATCTTTTTAATACTTTCTCTTGGTAATTGATACAAAAATACATACAAAAAATCAATAAGGATACAGAAAATTTGAATGCTGCAAACAACTTGATCTAATTGTCATTTGTAGAGCAGTGCATCCCCAAACTACAGGAAACATGGCTCTTCTAGAACACAGGAACATTCACTAAGGTAGATCATATGCTGGATGTGTAGCCAGCTTTCCATTACTGTGGCAAAATACCTGAGGTAATCAACTGAAAAAGAGGAAAGGTTTGCTTTGGCTGATACCTTCAGAAGTTTTTGTTCATGGTTGATTGGCCCATTGTTTTTGGGCCTGTGGTAAGGCAGCACATAGTGGTGGAATGTGTATGGTGGGGCAAAGCCTTACCTCATGGCAGCTGGGAAGTGAAAAAGAAATAGGAAGGGGCAGAGATGCCAATATTCCCTTCAAAGGTATGGTCCCAGTGGCCTAACTTCCTTCTACCAGGCCCCGCCTCATAAGAGTTCCACCATCTCCCAATAGTGCCCTAGGCTGATGATCAAGCCTTCAATACAAAGGCCTTGGAGGACATTCAAGATCCAACTATAGCCCTGGGTCACAAAACAAATCTCGATAAACTACAAAAGATTGAAATCATGCACAATATGTTTTCTTGGTAAAAATGAGTCAAATTAGAAACCTCAAACAACAACTAATCCAGAATATTCTCCACATAATTGGAAATTAAGCAGCACTTTTCTTAATAACCCATGGATCAGAGGAAAGAGCTATAGAAATTTGAAAGTATTCCAAACTAAATGATAGTGAACACACAGCACATCAAAATTTGTGGGCTGCAGCTAAATGCAGTATTTAGAGGGAAATGTATAGCTTTAAGGAGAAAAGGCTTAGAAGAAAAAAAGAAAGGTATAAAATCAACAATCAAAATTTCCACCTTACAAAACTAGAGAAAGAAGAACAAATAAAACTCAACTAAGTTGAAGGAAGGAAATAATAAAGATATCACCAGAAGTCAATGGAATAAAAATCAAATAGAGAAAACCAACAAAGTCAAATTTAGTTTTCAAAAAGACTGAGTTGACAACACCTAACTAGACTGATGAAGGCAAATGTGTAAACATTGAGTTCCAAGCTCTGAAAAATCAAACAAGCAGCAAAACAAAGAAAACACAAATTGTGATATCATAAATAGAGGCAAAAGCCTAATTATAGATTAGGTGCAGGTGTGATTAGTGTGGAGGTGGGGCAGGGGACTGTGGGGTGGGGTGGGGGTGTTCTGGGAGCACAGAAGGAGGTGATTCTGGCCACTTCTCTTGCCATCCGCTGCTCCACCCAGAGAGCATTCTGTACCCAGCCTCCAGAGCCAGGGTACAGAGCCATCAGCAGGTAATGAGAGGGTATTATGTCAATGATATGCCCCCTAAATTCATTGGAAAAATACCTTCTCAAAACTGATATAAATTACATTTGTTGTTGTTGTTATTAGGTGCTGTCGAGTTGGGTCTAACTCATAGCAACCCTATGTACAACAGACGAAACACTCCCCAACACTGTGCCATGCCTAGAACTATGTCAGTGCTTCTCCGCTACTCATAGGGTTTTCAATAGCTGATTGTTTCCTGGGAGTGGGATGCCAGGTCCTTCTCCCAAGCCCACAGCACCTGATATTGCCAGGCAGTTTCCCATCCAAGGATTAACCAGGGTCCATCCTGCTTAGGTTCTGAGATCTGATGGGATAGGACGCCACATTAGTACAGCTGCAGGCATAAATTACATAGAAAACTAAATAGCCATTTACCAATTAAGACATTGAATTCATAATTTAAAATCTTCCCACACACAAGAACTCCAGGCCTGTATGGTTTTACTAGTGAATAATATCAAATATTTAAAGAGGAAAAATATCGATCTCATATAAACTTGTACAGAAAAGGTAGGGGAAAGAATAGTTCCTAACTTTGGAGATAAGCCCAGCATAACTTTTATTACTAAAGAGGATCAGAGGAAATCACAGAATAGCATGTATTGTAGATACAAATATTGGACAAAATATTAGTAAGTAAAACTCAGCAATATTTAAAACTGATAATGTATCATGACAAAGTATTGGTTCTGCATTCAAAACCGATCTGTGGAGTTTAGCCCATTAATAGAAAAGGAGAAAAGTCACATCCTATCTCAATAAATATAGGAAACATGATAAAGTTAAATGCCAATTCATGATAAAAGCTCTCAGCCAGTTAAAAATAGAAGGGAACTTCTTCAATTTGATTAAAGACATTTATGGAGAGCCTACAGATAAAATTATAATTACTGGTAAAATGAGATGTACTGGAACAAAGGAACACTGTTTATCCTCAGTAATTCTCTTCCATACTTTGCTAGCAGGTCTTTATTCATGAGTGACAAGATTTTTCCTTCCCTCCCCCCTTTCTTTTTTCTTTCTCTTATTTTCTCTCTCTCTCTCTCTCTCTCTCTTTCTTTTTCTTTCTTTTTTTCTTTTCTTTTCCTCCTTCCCTTCCTCCCTCCTTTCCTTCTTCCCTTCCTTCCTTCCTTCCTTCCTTCCTTTCTCCTCTCCTCCTTTCCCCTTTTCTTCTCTTTTTGTTTTTCTTTTTTTCCTTTCTTCCCTCCCAGTACTGGGGGAATTGATTCAGGGCCTCACACATGCTAGAAAAGTGCTCTACCACTGAGCTGCACCCTAGCCCCTTTTTTATTTTTTATTTTGAGACAGGGTCTCACCAAATTGTGCAGGCTGCCTCTAGCCTTGAATTTATGATCCTCCTACTTCCAACTCCCGAGTAGCTAGGATTATGAGTAGGTGCCTGGCTAAGATCACCTACATAGAAAAATAAAGGAATGTGCAAAACAAACAAAATACCCTACTAGAATTAATATGTGAAGTGAGCAAGGAGGCAAGATACAAGGTCAATATACATACTAACCCTTTGAAAAGGGTATTTTAAAAATGCCATATACACTATCATAAAATTGTTGTTGTTAGGTGCTGTCGAGTTGGGTCAGACACATAGTGACCCTATGTACAACAGAATGAAACGCTACTCAACACTATGCCATGCCCGGCACTATGTCAGTGCTTCTCTAATACTCATAGTGTTTTTGATGGCTTCTTGTTTTGGGATTGTTTCAGGAGTGGGCTGCCAGGTCCTTCTCCCATTTTCATGGTGCTGGGGATGGAATCCATGGCCTCAGAGCATGCACAAGCAAGCACTCTACCAACTGAGCTAAACCCCAGCCCCGCCATAAAATAGCTAAGGATTAATTTAATAAAGGTAATGCAAGATATCTCTACTAAAATCTGTAAGACATTCCAGAGAGGTATTAAAGAAGACTTGAATAAATGAAGAACAGTATCATGTTCTTTCCTTGTAAAAAACAAATTTGCTAAGACATCAGTTCTCTCATAATTTATGTACAGATTCAACATAATTTCAGTCAACCCCAGGGAGTTATTCTGCATGAATTAATAAGCTGATTCTAAAATTTATATGGAAATGCAAAGGACCTAGAAAAAACAAAGTGATCTTTTAAAATAAGAACCAAGTTGGAGGATTTTCACTCCTTGCTTTGAAGTTAATATAAAGCTTCAATGACCAAGTCAGGTAGAACTGGTCTATCAAATCTATATAAAGTCAATTGACTTTGACAAAGGTGGCAAGGTAGTTCAGTGAGAGAAAATGGCAGTCTATTTCAGCAAATAGGGCTTGAATCATTTATTTGTGTCACAAAAAATGAACTCACACCCCTAACTTATCCATATACAAAAATGAATTTGGCATGAATCAGAAACCTAAAGTTAAAAGCCACAACTATAAGACTTCTGGAAGAAAACATTTTTGTGACCTTGGGGAGATTGAATAGGGCACACAAAACAGTCATAAAAGAAAAAAGTTTAAAATGGGTCTTTATCAAAATTAAAAACTGTGATTCAAAGACATAATTAAGCTGGACATGGTGGTTCATGCCTGTCAACCAAAATTCGAGGCCAGCCTGGTCTACGTAGTGGGATCCAGGCCAGCCAGGGCTACACAGTATACTTTGTCTCAAAAGATAAAACAAAACAAAATGAAAAGACATCATTAAGAAAAGGAAAGGCAAATCCAGCACTAAGAGAAAATATCAAGGTATTTTGTATATCAGACAAAAAGGGCTTGTTTCTAGAATGTGCCAACTCCTATGACTCATAAAGGACAAGAAGACAGACTGCTTGAGAAAAAAATGACAAAGGACTTGAACACACACACACACAAAAGATATATATGAATAACCAACAAACATGTGAAAGCGTGATCCACCCCAATAGTCATCCAGGAAATGCAGTTAAAACTACAATGAGATGCCAGTTCCTATTCACTAAAGGCTACAATGAAAAAGATTGATAATATTAAGTTAGTGACCAGAAGCAACTTGAACTCTCAGACATTGTTGATGGGAACATAAAGGGCACAACTATTTTGGAAAACTATTTGGTCATTTCTTGTGAAGTTAAACATGCATCTACCTTTGTGGCTGTTGTTGATAGGTACGGTGGAGACTCAATGGACTTATAGTGACACTATGGACAAGAGAATGAAATACTTCCTGCCACAGTGTCATGTCCTACACTATGTCAGTGCTTCTGTACTCTTCATAGGGTTTTCAATGGCGGATTGTTTCATGAGTGGGCTGCCAGGTCCTTCTCCCTAGCCTGCAGCACCTGGTATTCCCTGGCAGTCTCCTATCCAAGGACTAACCAGACGGACCCTGCTTAGCTTCTGAGATTAGATGAGATCAGATGTCAGGGTGCTATGGCTGCAGATGCATCTACTTCAAGACTCAGAAAAATTCAGTTCTAGATATTTACCCAAGGGCAATAGAACCATATGGCCTCAAAGAATGTTTATAGTAACTTTATTCATAGCCACACGAAACTAGAAACAGTTCAAATATCTGTCAATAAGGGAATGGATAAATAAATTCTGGTATGTTCATAAAGCCTGCAGCCATCCCACCCTGGCATCCAATCCCATCAGATCTTGGAAGCTAAGCAGAGTCAGGCCTGGTTAGTATTTGGATGGGAGACTGCCTTGTGCTATAGGCTTGGGAGAAGGAGCTGGCAGCCCACTCCTGAAACAATCAGCTATTGAAAACTCTATGAATAAACCAGGCATGGTGGTGCATGCCTGTAATCTCCTCGACTCGAGAGGTGGAGGCAGGAGGATCACAAGTTCGAGACCAGAGGCTGTCTGTAATTTAGTAAGACCTTGTCTCAAAAGGAAAAAAAAGGGGGGGTGGTGGTGGTGACTGGGAGTGCTGCTCAGTGGTCCAGCACTTGCAAAGCATGCAAGTGTGAGGTCCTGGGTTCAACCCTCAGTACTGCAAAATAAATAAATAAATAAATAAGAAAAGAAAACCCTATGAATAGCACAGAAGCACTGGTACAGTGCCCCGCATGGCACAGTGTCAAGGACTGTTTCAACTATTGAACTGTTGTACATAAGGTCACTGTGAGGAGGACCAGACTCAACGGCACCTAGCAGCAACAACAACATGTTTATTAAATGGAATACTACTTAGCAACAACAAAGAAAAACAAACCCTAGATACCTGTAATAACATGAATGAATCTAAAAAACTTTATGTGGAGCAAAAGAAACGAGACATGAATGTGTACAGTTCAAATGATTCAATTTACACAAAGGTCTAGAACAGGCAGGAAGACACTTTAGTCACAGAAATTAGATTCCTGGTCATGTGGGCTATGGGTGGGGATTGACTGCAAAGAGGCACAAAGTGCTTTCTGGGATGGGGAAATGTTGTATATGCAGGTTGTGTTAGTGATTACACAGGTGTGCATTTGTCAAAACTCTTATATTGGACCACATACAGCCACGCACTGCATACAGTCAGCAATGGGTCACAAATATATCAGACATCTTATAAGATTATACCATTTAGTGATGTCGCAGTCTTCTTAGTTTGTGTGGTGTTCACACAGTGATGAAATCACCTAATGGCACATTGCTTAGAATATATCCTGGTTTTAAGCAATGCATGACTGCACTTGAAATCTGTGCTTTTTATTGTATACAAATTATACTTCAATGAACTTAATTTCTAAAAAACAAAAACAAAAACAAAACAAAACAACAAAAACACCTCAATACCATTGGTAACGAGTTAGTTAAGTGTTTGCCCATACCTAGAATGATCAGGGAACCGTGCCTCACTACCACACACAGATTGATTGTGTTCTCACTGAAGTGGACACAATATTCACACTATATCTGGTTCATGTTCTGTTACAAAGCATTTAAATCTGGACAGAGGAACATATTTCTAATCTTAAAAGCAAGCAACAAAACAAAAAGTGCACCTATAAAAATCTCCTTCATAACCTGTTCAGTGACAATTCTTTCACCATAACAGAAAGTTCTGCTTCACGTCTAACTTAAATCTCTCATAACGTGTTGTATTGATCTTTCTTTTGTTATTTGGTAAACTGGAGCTTTCCCAGATTTGGACGTGAACTTCTAATAGTACCAAGCCATCTTTCTGGGTAGTGTTTTAAAGCTGGGGTGGTGGGTGGTTTGGAATGATGCAGGTAGCTTCCAGACCAGCTCCCCTTCATCCCTGTATCCTATGTGGCTCTGCCCAGCCATATCACTGCAACTCTGGAAGAACTGGCTGGGATGGTCCTGGGGCCTGTGAAGCTGGTGTCCTCCCAGGTGCTCGGAGCACACTGACTTTGCCTTTCCTTTCCTTCCACCACAGGAGATGCTGAAAGACGAGGTGCGGACGCTCACTTACCGGAACTCCATGTACCATAACAAGCATGTGTTCAAGGACAAAGTGGTGCTGGACGTGGGGAGTGGGACGGGGATTCTTTCCATGTTTGCTGCCAAAGCGGGGGCCAAGAAGGTGTTTGGGGTGAGCTTGCCACGCCCTCCCTCACGCTAGCTTCTGGAGAGCTGGCCCTTCCCTGTGCCTTCTCTGGCCCTGCCTACCAGTACCTACCCTGGCCCATCTCTCCTTTTCTCCCCTCCACTCCCCTCCCCTCTTCTTTCTTCTTCCCTTCCCTTCCCTTCCCTTCCTATCCCTTCCCTTCCCCCTTGTGTTTTCTTTTCTTTTTCCTCTTTTCTCTTTCTTTTTTTAAATATAAATTTTGGCCCCAGGGATGGAACTGAGGCCCTCCTGCATGCTAGGCAAGTGTTCTACCCCTGAGCTACATCCTCAACCGCTGATCCCTTGCTGGGGCCACACCTTTGAGGAGGAGCTAGTGCAGTGTGGTTACAGATGTGAGCTCTGCTTTGAATCTCTGCTGTTCCACTCACCAGATGTGTGACCTGGAACTTTCCTGTCTATAAAATGGACATAACAGCAACCCCTTGCCTGTTGGGTGATCATGAGGGCCACGCACATGGAAAGTGCTTAGAACAGTGGGTCTGGTCAGAACACGGTAAGTGTTATCACAGTTGAGATGGGACCCAGGGAGAGGACAGGACGGCGGGAGGTCTCCCGGGGGAGGTGGAGGCTGACTCTCAGGGCCCTCCCAGGTTCTCTGCTCTCACAGTGCACCTGCGCAGCCTAGAGGACGAGGGACTGGGAGGAGCCAGAGCTACAGAGAAACTGGGAGAGAGCTCTGAGCTCCTGGCTAACTTGGAAAAATGCAGAGGACCTAGAGATGGAAAATGGGAATTCATATAATCTTGGCCAAAATAAATGGCAAATGACAATCGAGTCCAGCCTGCAGATGAGCTGGCCATTGGCAGGGGTGAGAGAGCTGAGCAGCAGTCAGCAGGTCCGCATTGTCCTTGCAGTTAGCTGGGCCACCCTGTAGACTGCCCAGGGAGGCCTGGGCCCTGGGGCTTCACTAGATGCCTCCAAATCCTCTGTGCCAGCAGCCCCAGCCCCCAGAGGCTTGCCCCTGGGCTCTGGGGGTGGTGGTGGGGTTAGGAGAGTGGCCATTTCTGCATTTAGCTTGAAAGCACTTTGACTTCAAGCACTTGGACGGTGGCCACAGAGTCTTCTGGAAGCCTCAGGGTGCTTGGGGTGCAGCCTTGCCAGGAATGCCTGTGAGGTCTCACGAGTGTCCTGTATGAGGGGAAGGCCCATCGCTGGCCCAGGCCAAGTCCTGTCACCTCATCATCCTCGTGGTTTCTCTCTCTCTGACCTCCTCACCAGGCTGGCGCCTTGGGAAGGGCACAGACTCAACTGGTGACAAGGTCCCCTGAGGCCATCTAGTGACCTCACATACTGTCCCTCCCTGGGGCGGCTGCCCTGGTCGGTACTGTCCTGGCTGAGGGACAGGGCTGAGCAGGGAAAGGAAGCATGCTATCCCTGGCTGCTAGGGGTTCCAGCCAAGGGCTGTGGGGGCTCCTGCTTGGCACCCTCCAGCTGCCTCCCTCTTCCCTCAGCGACAGCTTTTATAAATACCTCTGTCACAATTAGCTGGATTCTTTTCAGGCCTCTCATTCACAGTTTCTCAATTCAAGGCTTGGGCTTCCATCCACTGTGCCCCTGCAGTGGGGAGACGGGGTAGAGGGGATGTCATTATCAGGAGGAGCAAGAGGGGCAGAAACAGAGACACACATGAGGAGAGAAATGGAGAGACAGAGCCAGAGGGCCTCTGGGAAAAGCTGGAGAAACAGGTGAAGCAGCAAAACAAGGAGAAAGAAAGTGCAGTTAGAAAGCAAGAAAGGCAATAATGGGGGCAGTGGGGAGAGAAGAGAGAACAGGGAAGAAAAGGGAAAAAGAGGGCTGGGAGAAGGTAGCCCGGCACTGCCCGCGTGAATGTGCCTGGCCCTGGAGCTTGGGATGCAGAGTCACAGGCTCGCTGCTCACCTGCATCTTGTGCTCTGCAACACTGTGCTCAGGAGCTTCACGCAGACAGGCGACTGCATGGTGAGAGGCAGAAGAAGAGGACAGGAACACAGTCTTGCAAAAAGGGGGCTTGAAGGCCAAGGGTCCAGCAGTCAGGCGAGAGGGGTCCTTGCAGAGTTGAACTGGCTAGGATCTGCCTCCTTAGATGTCAGCTTTCCAACTCCAAAGGTGGGCATTTGCGATACTGTCAGAAATTCCCTCAGGGTCTCTCTGCAAGGACTTCTCAAAGGAATGACTCCTTCTTGAGTCCGTGGGGCAATCTGATGTGAGGGAACCCCAGGACTTTAGCACAGGCCAGCCTTGTGGGAGGCTAGCTAAGGAGGGAAGGTATCTCTTGGCTGATGCCCTTCTGTTCCCAGAATCCTCTGATTCTTCTGATCCCAGAATCTTCTTAAGCCTCTAACTCCTGGCCAAGGTGTGGTCTTCAACTGTTCTCACAAGGGAGGTCTTGCTTTCAGCTGGTGGCCACCAATCTCTCACATACCTTGCCCTTTGTTTAGGAGGTTTGGAGAGCCTGGAAAGACTTCCAGATTAAAAGGTGTAAATTCTTTCAAAGGTGGAGATCACAGAATGGTTATGTGAATCAGCTTTCAGTTACTGTAACAAAATACCTGAGATTATCAACTTAAAAAGAGGAAAGGGATGTTTGGAAGTTTTCATCCATGGTCATTTGGCTCCTTGCTTTGGGCCTATATCAAGGAGGCACATTGTGAGGGGAGCATGTGGGGGAGGAAGTGCTCACCTCAGGGCTGGAAATGAATGAGAGGAAGAGGGGGGCCTAGGGTCCTACTCTCCTCTTCAAAAGCATAACTCCAAAGGCTGGAGGGCCTCCCACTGGGCCCTCCCCCTAAAAATTCCCCTATCTCCCAACAGTACCACCAGCTGGTGACCAAGTATTTGACATATGGGCCTTTTGGGGGTGTTTCTCCAAGTTGAAGCAGGAGTTGAGTGTTAATGTGTGTGGTGGGGGGCAGGATCTTTAGACAAACCTTGAGGCCCTGACCTGGCATTTTGCAGATGGCCCCTGGGAAGGCTTGGAAGAGGGAGTTTGGGTGGGGTGCTGTAGCACTTCTGGGCAGGCTCTCAGTGGTGGGGCTGCCTCTCCCCGTTCTCCTCTGGCTAGGAGAGTGAAGCCTGCGGGCTCCTTCTGAGTCCCCAGCACAGAGATAGGGCCTGCATGGGCTACAGCTGGGTTTCAGTCTCTTGGCAGAAGCAACCCACTGACCTTGAGGCAAAAGGTCCAGGACATAGTTTTTGGTCTGCCACAGACTCATTGTATGGCTGTGGGCAAGTCACCACAACTCTCTGGGCCTTAGCGTCTCTATCCATTAAATTGGTACTGGACATTATGTTAGTTATTTAGCTTTCCATCACTGTGATGAAATACCTGAGATATAGAACTTAGAAGGAGGAAAGGTTTGTTTTAGCAGATATTTTAGCTCATGGTTTTGGAGGTTCTGGTCCATGGTTGGTAGGCCTTGTGGCTTCTGGCCTGTGGCTAGGCAGCACATCATGGTGGGAGCATATGGTAGAGTAAAGCTGCTCACTGCACTGCAGCCAGGAGGCAGAGAAAGAAGAAGAAGGGCTGGGGTCTCAATGTCCCTTTTGAAGGCATGTCTCTAGTGACCTAACTTCCTCCCACTCAGCCTCATCCCCTAAAGGTTCCACCACCTCCCAATAGTGCCAATGGACTGGGAACCAAGGCTTCAACATATGGGCCTTTGGAGGACATTCAAGATCCCAAGTTATAGCAGATGTGTATGATTTTTTGACTCTTTATTCTTTGTTCTGTGTCCTTTCTAGATTGAATGCTCCAGTATTTCTGACTACTCAGAGAAGATCATTAAGGCCAACCACTTGGACAACAGTAAGGCATAGCTCTGAGTATTTTCTCCTGGAGAGAGGGGGTGAGAGGGCCTGCATTTTTGTGATATGGGTGGCATAGATGGATATAAGAGCAGAGAGTCCGGAGCACTTGCACTTGAGGAGGTGGAGATCATGGCTGAGGCCACTGTTTGCAGGACATTGTCCCTGGGGTGCTGTGGTTCCATTTGTCCCATCCTAGCTTTTAAGCCCTGTCTATGGCTGAATCCTCAGTCGCCACGACCTCTGCTTGGCCCCAGTTGCAGGCAACATGTTGAATTCTGTGAGGTGCAGCTAGTTGTCTTCCTTCTCCACAATCCTCAGCCCCCTTCTCCCCATCACTCCCCCAGGAGCAAGCTGCCAGGACCACTGTCCACAGGCCCTGTGGCCAATGGGCTGTCCAGGCAACAGGGATGTTGTTGGGGGTGGGACCTTCTTTAAGCTGGAGTTCAACTGTAAAGACAGATGTGTTCCCTTCCTTTCCTCTGCTCACTCCTTTCCCATGAACTGTGACATTGTGGCCCCTCTTCTCTTGGCTCTGTCTTGAAGACACTCAGACCTACCAGAGTCCCTGACCAGACGATTTCCTTGCAACATTTCTCTATTGGCAGGACTAGATGTGGTCGCCTGGCTCTTGTGCTCAAGACAGGGCAGGCAGGGCACTCTGGGGACATCATGCCAGGATCTGGGCTGTCGGGAGGCCAGGGGCGTACTGTGGGGGTCAGGAGAGTGGCAGAAGTTGCACTCTAGGGAGTGAGTTAGAACAGAGGTAGGGATGGAGGGGCAGCAGGACTAAGGCAGCAGAAGCAGTGGGCTGGGCAGGGTTAAGTCCAAGAGCCAGTGTGCACATTGCAGGGTGCTAAGGGGGAAGGGGAGCTGGGTGGACAGGACGCTTCTGCGAGAGATGTGGTGGGCAGTCAGCAGGCCTGGGCAGGTGAAGATGAGGGGCTGGAGCAGGAGCAGGAGCAGGAAGCAACAACCCATTTTCATGGTGGCAAGGTGGGAGCCTGGGCACTGAGGTCCCACTTGCAGGCTCTGTTGGATCGCAGCCTCCGAGGAGCCAGCCAACGTCCTTTCCTCTGCACCACTCCATCCATAGAGCTCTGGCCATGCACCCTGCTGCCCAGAGACCCCTTGGGCCTGATCCGAGAGGTCAGGCACTGAGGTGCCCTCTGTCCACACAGCATGACAGAGCTACTTCCTACTTCCATGGGGCCTCAGCCTCGCCCTCTGCCCAGTTTGCTGCTTGACCCACTCATTGCAGGCTCTCAGAAAGGACAGGTGCATAAGTCATTCAACAAACTTCAACAGGTGTCAGCATGGGCAGGCTCTGGGAATAGAACAGGAATGAGATGAAGGAGTCCCTGACCTTGTGGCGTCTGCATCCAGGGGCGAGTAGAATTATAGAGATGAAAGTAAGCAGTAAATTGTCAAAGCAAAAGAGCAGATGGCGATCAGAATTCTTCTCATCACTGAAGTAGGGGGACAGGATAGAAAGGATGGCTATGCTTGGTTAGTTAATTAATTAACAATACTTGGGAGTTGAACCTAGGGCCTTGCACGTGCTTTGCAAGTGATCACCCCAGCTCATTTTCTACTTTTTATCTTGAGACAGGGTCTCACTAAGTTACACAGGCTGCCTCTGGCTTCAAACTCATAATCCTCCAGCCTCTGCCTCCCAAGTCACTGGGATTATAGGCAAGAACCACCACACCCAGCCTTGAATTCAAAATAAATAGCACGAAGGAGCCAAGCTGACCAAGTGTCTTAATCTGTTTTCTGTTGCTATAACAGAATACCTGAGACTAAATAAGTTATAATGGAAAGAGATGTATTCTGGCTCATGGTTCTGGAGGCCAAGAAGCCCAAGACTTGGTGGCTACATCTGGTATGGAGTTCTTGCTGCATCAACTCATGGTGGCAAGTGGAAGAGCAAGTGGGTATGTGTAGACAGAGGTCACATGGAGAGAGAGGACTCAAGAGAAAGTGAGGTAGCCAAGAAATTATACTCACAATAACTGATCCCATGATAAAAATGTGCACTCATTCATGAGGGCTCTGTCTATGACCCAAACACTTTCCACCAGGCACCCCCCGCCAATGCTGTCACACCAAAGAATGAAGGTACCAGCACATGAACTTTTGAGGACACACTTACCCATGAAGTTACATGAAGTTCAGAGGAAGAATCTCAGATGGTGGTTATAGCTGGTGCAAAGGACTGAGCTGGGAAGGAGTGAGATGAGCATACATAGAGCTCAAAAAGAAGGCCTGTGGCTGGAGCATGGAGAGCAAAGGGATCTGAGATGGAGGCTGGGGTCAGATCACAGAGAACTTTTAAACTGGGAAAACAGGGTTGGGTTTTATTCTCCAGGACAGGAAGTCTTCTGGAGGATTTCAAAGAAGAGAGGTGCCTTCCCCATGGAGAATAGGATGAGGTGAGTTGTAGGCAAGAACTGCATGGGCACATGCTTAAGAGGCTCCCTAGGGAGGTACTCCAGAGAGAGGTGCTCTAGAAGAGGTGCCTGGCATGGACCAGGGCGATGGTCATGGAATTGGAGAGCATTAGGCAGGACCTATTACAAAATGGCATCTTCCTATAAGGTGGTGCCTTCTTCTACCCATTATACCCTAGTCCTCAAAAAGCCCACCAAAAAAGCCTGCCAAAACCTAACTCAAAATCTGACCTAGGCTGGCAACTGATAACCACTTTCTTTTCCCTCTTCCAGCCTTATCAGAACCCTCCATACATCCACTTTCTACCTACTCCAATGTGACATGTCAATCACCCCTTCCCCTCCCACCTAGAGCCCATAAAAGCCTCACCCCTTCCTCTCCTAGCTGCTGCTCTCTCCTTTGCTAGAGACAGCCCTGGCAGCTTCTCCGAAATAAAGGTTAGAGTTTATGGGTTTTTGGCTTCTTACCTGACAGAGAGAAGTGGGCACTGAGTCATGGCCTTAGACATAGGCCAGAGAACCCACTGCTGATGGGTCAGACGTGAGGATAAGAGAAAAGGCAGGAGCAAAGGAGGACCTTTTCCATCTTGAGCTACTGAGTGGTTGGTGGACAGCTGGAGGCAGAGTCCTCATGGGGTGGCAGGAGTGAGAAAGAAATCCAGAGCTCTCTTTTGCACAGGGAGGGCTTGAGATGTCTGTTGGATACCCAGGTGGACATGTGGAGGAAGACGTAGACATGAGCCTAGGGCTTTGGGGAGCCAAGGAAGGAGCCCTGCATGTGGGCGTCATCAACACAGAGGTGTTATGTAAAGTCAGGGGGGGATAACGTGTTTCCTCTAGAGGAAAGAAATAGGGCAAAGATAGGGCTGAAGGGCATTTCAGTATTTAAAGGTCAGGCAGAGGAGAAGGGGCCAGCAAAGGAACAGAGAAGGTACATTCAGGGAGACTGCTGGGCATTCAGGAGAGTATGTCACCAGGGTGCCAAGGTAAGGAGGAAGCAGGGGTTGCTAAGAGATCATGTGAGACTTGACCAGAGCAGGGAGCACCCAATTTGGTGGTTAGTGTTCTTAACAGAGCAGACTCAGGGTAGGAGTGGGGCAGAAGTCCAGTTGTAGCACATTAAGGAGACACTGGAAAGTGAAGACCCTCAATGTTTTTTCTTGTCATGATGAAGAGTGGGAAAATGGAGCAGTAGCTATGGGGGGTGTGGGGTTAAGGATTAGTTGTTATTGTTATTAGGTACCATTGAATCAGTGTCCGACTCATAGTGACCCTATGTATAACAGATGTAATGCTATTGTCAGTGCTTCTCTGCTATTCATAGGGTTTTCAATGGCCAATTTTTTTGGGGGAAATGGGTTGCTGGGTCCTTCTCCCAAGCCTACAGTGCCTGGTGTTCCCAGGTGGTCTCCCATCCAAGTACTAACCAGGCATGACCCTGCTTAGCTTCCAAGATCTGTTGGGATTGGACACCACCATGGTACAGCTGCAGATGGAGTTAAGGATAGGAAGTGTGAAAATGTATGTATGGTTCAATGGCTCAGCAGAAAGACAGACAAATTTCAGATACGGAAAAAAGAGTAAACTCAGGAACAAGGACCTTGAGAAGGGATGAGGGTGTGGCTCTAGGGCACAGATGGGGACAGGGTCCTTTACTGTGGAGCAGGGACAGATTAGCTGTATAACAGAGAGAGGGGGCAGTGTGGGTCCAGATGGAGATGACTGGTGGTAGGAAGGCTGTGGCATATTGCTCCTATTTGCTCTGTGATGCATAAGATTGTGTGTGGCAGAGAAGGGGAGGGGAAGGAAGAAAGGAAGGGCTGGGATGTCTTGGAGGGAGGGCGGGATGGTGACCTTGCGAGGAACACTCAACATGGGTTGGAGAGGTGCAGAGGAGGCTAGCCCTTGCCACTGTGTGATTTTTTTCTTGCCATGATCACTAGCTTGGGGGTGAGTAGAGCAGAAGGCTTCCTGGGTCAAGAATCTGATGAGAGGACACATCACAGGGAGGGAGGAGCCAGAGAGTGATAACAATAATTGATGAAATCTATATTAGTCATCTTTTCATTTCTGTAAAGAAATACTTGAGGCAAGCTACATATGAAGAAAAGAGGTTATTTAACTTGCAGTTTTGGAAACCCTAAGTCCAAACAGCATAGTGCAGGCTCTGTGGTGAGGGTCACCCCCTGTCTGAGTTATGTCATAGCAGATAATAAATGACAGTCATGCATGTCATAGCAGGTGGTCATGTCTCCAATCAGGAAGCAGAGAGAGAGAGAGGATGGGAGGGACCAGGCTTGCTTCTTTTGTAACAGCCATCTTGCAAGAATTCGGGGGTCACATGAGAAACTACCCCACTCTCCCAGTGACCTAAGGACCTCCCATTAGACCCCACCTCTTAAAGGTCCTGCTACCTCCCAATAGGGCCACCTGTTGGCTTTAAGGAAGACATAAGCCTTTTTCAAACCATAGCAGAAAATAAGCCCGGTAAGGAAGTGAGGAAGTGCAGAGAGGGCAGTGGTGAGAGGGGAAAATGTTGGGGACACTGGACAGCAATAGCTATAGTGGCCGTGAGCAACACCTTCAAACTGAGCAGGGGAAATATGGCTCAGATCTTGGTGACCTCTGGCTTGGCATCTGGTGTCTCTTGTCTCTCTCAGGGTAGCCATGTCTCTTCTGTGCATGCGTCACCAAAGCGCTTCACCTGGGCGGAAGGACAGGGAGGTGACCTCTCTGCCTCTTGAGGATGGTAGAAGAAAATCAGTTGACTCTGCGCAAGGGTGAATAGCCTGACCTGCACATATTTTCATCAGATTTCCTTTCCGGCTCTCTGAAATAGGGCCAGTGGTTTTCCCATTTAACAGACATGGAAACTGAGGCCAGGAGAGGCAGATGACTGAGTGGGGACCACAACCTTGTTCTTGGCTCTGGTTCTTGTACTCTTCCCTGCGTGTCTGTGTGGGCACTGAAGCCCCATGGATGCCTGCAGTCCCGAAAGTGAGAACCTCTCTGGGGCAGGGGAGGGGATGGTGCTTGCAGCTAGAAGCAGAACCAGATTTGCTTTCAGGGGTACTGAGTCCCATCCCTGAGCCCCAAAGGCCTTGCACAGCCCCTCAGACCATTCTCTTGTAGGGCTTCCTTGCATGGCAATTCCTGACCTCTGAGAGTCGGCCTGGCCTTGGTTACTTTTGCAGTATCTGTCCTGTGGTTGCCTCACCCAAAATAAGTGTTTGGGCTCCTGCGCCCCAGGTTCCTGGGCACTCCTTCTGCCTGCTCTTCTTGTACTGTAGCTATTTATAGTAGCACAGTGTGGGGTAAGCATGCAGAGGGGCTAACACCTACCGAGGAAGCACCACCATTGCATTTTGGGCGGAGGTCTGGTCTGAAGGCTGGGGTAAGGGATTGCAGGGCCTCCTCAGCACCCTTCTGCTTCCCTTGATGCCTTGTTTCTTCTGCTCTGCTTCACATTGTCGTTTCCCCCTCCCTCTTTTTCTCCTCCCCTTCATTTCCCTTTTCTCTTCCTTCTTTTAACCTTCAAAACATTTAGATTTCCAGAAAAGGTGCAAATACAGAAGGTTTTTATTCCTGTATCATTCGGCAGTATTGCTGACCTGACCTCCCATCATTCCTGAATACATTAATGCAAATTTCCACCAAAAATTTCTGTTCACCTGTGTAATTAGTAAGATTTTCTGTGAGGGTTACTTTGAAAGTATGTAAGCATTTCATTCTTTGTCAGATTTCCATCTAGCCATCCATCCATCCATCTTTTTATTTATTAATGCATTTCACTATGGATTCCTGTTTCATTTAATAGGTTATACCCATTAGCTCTATTTATTTTGATACTCAAAGTATCCCTGATGGGGCCACCGGGTGTGCCTTCAAGCTGGCGCCTGTGTCCTTTTGACATGCCCTTTTCCCCTTTCACCAGCTTTCTTACTTTCTGGCTCGGGATGTTCTGGGCTCACCCTGGGCTTCACATGCCTCTGTTTTGGAATCAGCCATTTGCTCTGGTTCTCTTGCTTGGGTGGTGTCATTTAGAAACTAAGATGGGGCCTAGGTGTGTGCATTGGTTTTAGAGTGTTGATGCTCCTGGGCGTCTCACTGCAGAGATCTAGGGAGTTGTGTGCGCACACGTGTGCACATTGGCACACACTTATTTTTGTACCTCTTTGCACATATTGTCAAGTATGAGCTCGCCTGACACTTGCACTTCTAACCCAATACTGTGGGGATGACTCTAATTTTCTTCCTTTCCATGCTTGCAGCTCCTTCCTCTGACATGGGAAAGCCAGACTCCCTTTATGTTGACTTATTGGATGAATCCACAGCATGTAACCCATCTCCTGTTGTTCCCACCTCCTGCCCCTTGCAGACACCCTATCACCCTGTGGCAGG